>BQNB010000427.1:52982-112755 GCA_026074375.1 Tanacetum coccineum | reverse complement strand
TTACTGAATACGGCGTATAAGCTATTTGACAATTTCCTTTCCTAGCAAGTTTATTATAGGTAAAAATGGATAACCCCAATATCACTATGAAATAATACATCAGACTTCAAGAGGAAAAAGCTCTAAGGCATGGTTAAACATTTAATTGGAAAATTGCCACATATGGTAAGGTGGAATATTATAAAGATGAGGACGATTGATTCACAACCGAATTCCCAGCTATAGTCTTAGATGATACATTAACGTCTAATGCAACACTCTCGTGTGAACCCACGATAAGTCCTCTTAACGAAAACGAAATTGACTATAGAATATCGTTTCATGAACCCAACGATGAAGACTACATGGTAATTTTTGACAATAATTCATTTTATTATAAAATAATTTATGTCGATACTTTGAAAACGGATTCAAAAAATGATAATGATAAAGTCAATATGCCTTCGTTTCCATCACCCGAACCTACAGTCAGTTATTTTGATGATTTAGACCACTTTAAAGATTTTGAGAACGAATTTTCAGCCATTGTTTACAATGATGCTCTAATGTCTAAATTAGATTTCTTAACTGAACCTACTGTAAATCCTCAACATATCAATGAATTAGATTTGAAAAATGATACATCATTGTCCAAATATGATGAAGAGGAACAAAACGTTGTGTACTTTAATGATCTATTCCCTCTCAACATAATTTATCCCAATGATCTAAAGTCAGATAAGGACAATGATGATGATGAAATTGATATAATACAGTCTTCGGGGCTTAATGTAATAAACATCGACACTAAAGGGTCAAATAAGCTTCTGGAAACAAGTCACGATAGAATTAGAAAAATCTACAATGTGAGAAGTTTTATCATGGAATTAAAGGTTAATATCATGGGTTGGAATTATCTTAACAACTGGATGCCATTAAATCTCATTAAGAATCTATATGTGTCGATTGGCATCCCGTTCGACCCCAAGCGGTTTTATAAGGATGGTGTTTACACGAAATGATTGTTGAGGCCAAAGTACGTCTTTCCTCACTTTAATAAACTTATGAAATTTGGTCTCCAAAAATGAATACGGCGTATTGGCTATACACCTATACGTCGTATCAATAATTTCTAACCAGAGTTAACCTAGTCAACTATTTAAACCAATATGACGTATTGGACAAATTCCAATACGATGTATCCAGTTTGGGTATAAAAACCCATATGATACGCCGAATCATCCTTCACACACACTTTTTCACACACTCTTAACAAAATAACCGCGGTAAAAATCCAAAGATCGGTTCTTAACTACTTGTATTACGTCTTTAATCACGAGGTATAGTATTCGAATCACCCTCTATTCCTTTTCCTTTTTTGCTTTAAAATTGATTAGGGTTAAGATTCTAATTATAATTCTAGGGCTTTATGAGATACTGCCATACAACGCCTTGTGTATGTTTCCTTTATCCCTAGCAATTATGGTAGCAATGGGGTACTTTTTAATGGGGTCAAACAGGTAGAGATAGGAAACCCATTACAAGTTTTAACTAAACGATGATATGGCGTATTCATTCCTAATGGATACGGCGTATCATGGATTTTTACCCCCAAAATTTGAAACCTATACGGCCTATCCATTAGCTTAGATACAGCGTATAGACCCCTTTTGAAAATCTTATCAGTTTAATTCCCTATACGGCGTATTGGCTTAGTCCATACACCGTACTTCTTTGCAACCTCTATACAGCGTATTGACTTACCCCATACGCCGTATCCACCCTGAAACCAGAAGGGTACAAATTCACGATATATGTACTCACCCTATTTTATTTAAAGATATGGCTCTTCCATAGAGAGATCAGAGACACCCGTACCTTAGGTTTGAGGGGCTAGAGTACACTGATGCAGATATTCACACATTTGAGGAGAGGTTGGAGAGGATCTTCGGGAGACAGATCTACAGGGTTCAGGTTTTAGATTTTGTTGGTTTGACAAGGGAGTTGAGGGAGGATATGGATACTAGGCTTAGGATGATACATTCTGATGAGCATGGACAGGATGTTTTTGTTAGCGATGCTTGGAGAAGGTTGCTGGATATCAGGGGACCGCTAGTGCGAGAGTGGGTTTTGGAGTTCTTTAGCACCAATAGGTTTGATAACAGGATTTTAGATTTTGAGGCCCTTGGTACTCTTCAGTTCTAGTTGGGGGGTGCTAGACACTGTATGAGCTGGAGGGAGTTTGTTCTTGGTATGGGGTTGCATACAGTTGATGAGATTGGTACAAATGTATATTGGGCTGAGAGTTCTAGGATGGTCGCCTCTAAAGGTGACCTGAGGGGGTACTGGGAGGAGATCTTATCCTCTGGGGACTTCCTGACTACTGTCCCCTCTTATGTTGTGATTAGGGACCCGTGAGGAGGCTTTGTCATCGGTTGATTGCCCACAACATTATTGGGAGAGGTCATGCACCTGAGAAGGTGACCATGACTGACCTCTACTTTCTTAGGAGCATGGATCGGGAGGTCGTGAACCTCCACTTTTTGCTTGACTTTTATCTATTTAGGCATGCTGAGGGGAGGAACAGTGGAGCGCAGATGTCCGAGGGACATTTCATTGCACGCCTTGCTGATCATTTTGGATTATTGACAGAGGCAGGATTACAGGGGTTGACCATTGAGGCTAAGGATCTGACTGGGATCGATCTTGATGAGCTAGCTAGGCTTCATATCTGTGAGGAGCTGACCGATACTTGGACTTGGGTAGCCCCAGGACCAGAGAGGCAGCAGGTTACTACGGCTGGTGCCCCTGAGGGGGTTGAGGGTGCTCATGCTATTGATGAGGGTGTCCAAGCTATTTTGGCACCCGTTCAGGCACCTCAGCCACCTCCTGCTGCTACTCGATCCATACCCCAGAGGATCATGAGGCTTGAGGAGGAGGTATAGGAGTTACGGCAGAGTAATATAGGCCTGGGTGGAGTTGTTGAGAGATCTATTACTGATCAGGCTGGATTCTCCACCTGTATGATCAACTGTATGACATAGCTCATGGATGCCAGTGGCCGTACTTATCAAGCATTTGATAGCACTCTTGTCGGTAGCTCACAAATGCCCTACCAGAGACGTACCAGGCGCAGGACCGACGATGCCATCACCTCCATAGCCCAGCAGGACGAGCAGCAGCCAAACCCATGATCCTTCCATCCCTGATCTTTTTGTTTCTATCTTTTGTACACTTATTCACTCATGTCATGATGTATCTAACTTAAAACAGGTTATTATTTATTTATATATTGTGATGTGATGGTTTTTGACGTATTTGTGAATGATAGAATCAAGGCTGGCAGTAAGTTTAACACCATACAATGTGGTACGAATCCAAGCACCATGTCCAAATCAAGAATGAAAGTGAGCGATTTTTGACAAAGAGAGCTGGAAGGAAAAAGTCTAACTTAAAGACTTGCCGAAAGAAAAGTGCTTACCGGGAGACAACCCGACTGTTTTTAATTGTTTGCCATTTATTTTAAATTGTTTGTCGAGTCTGTCTTCCCAAACATTCCATACGGCATATCGAACCCCTATGGATACGCCGTATGGACGTTATCAGTCTTTAATTCCTGTATTTAAATTTTTGCAACTTTAAAACATTTTTATACAGGATACAATACGGCGTATCCTTGGGTTTGGGATATGGCGTATTGACTCCCTGTACATTATGTGTGTTTATGTGAAACCATACGATCGTTTAAGCTCAGATTGTTAAGATCTATATCTAGGAAAAATAACATTGAACATAGAATATGTATAGCGGAACTAACATAAGAACAATGATATTCAACAAGGTGTTTCTTTATTAATAACCAAACGTTCCTAACAGCCCCAATTCTAGATGATCAATTCTAGAACATGTTATCTAAACTATAACAAGGAATCAAAGATCCTTGAGGCTGAAACACACAAACCCTAGGCGTCCACTTAGAGGACTTGACGCCTAGACACACACACACAATTTTATGTGTTTTACATCTTGACACACATAAAACTATATCTAGGGATCTTTTTATATAGTAGAGTCCATCTAGATTTACAAGGGAAAACATAATTGTATAAGGAAACTAAATCTTTTAATTCTTTAATAAACTTCATCTTTATCTTCAAGAATCATATCTTTTGGAATCTTTTATCTTTTGTAGAATATCCTCCACCAGCTTGTAGAATTCCATAATGCTAGATTTAGTCCTTATGTTTCCATCTTGTTTCATTCTTGTTTTGTCTTATCAACTCAAATATAATTCCCAACAATCTTCCCCTAGTTGATAATGACAAAACCAAATAAGCACGAACTTCCCCTGAAGTTAATATACGAATGAAAACTTCCCCTTAAGCTACCAAGGATCTACAAGTTGCAAATCATCAAATCTTCTTCCCCTTTTTGTCAATATCAAATAGGAGACTAAAGTATGCAACTTTGATCTTCACAACTACGAACCAATATTACACTTCTAATCCAAGTATTCCAATGACCCAAATTGCCCTCCATTACGCACCTTAAGAAAAATGAACTTGAGCAGTAGAAACTTACACTAGCAGTAGTAATAAAGGCTAGTAGTAGTAAAAACCTTTACCTCGATTTCCTAAGCCTAATAGCCTGACATCCGACATGTATGAAATGCAACTAAATTGCAACCATTGCCATGATGATGTTCCTAAACCCACAAACATCCTAAATCTGACTTGGTAATACATCAGTTTGTTCAGTAAAACGGGCACAGTGAGCGCTAAGTACACACCGACGGAGCGAATGGGGATGTCAATCCTTATAGATCTTAATTTATTAACATTCGCGCTAAACACACAAAGTAATTGGAGCAGTTCATGATAATGGGATCAGAGGGTTATCCTATTAGGCAACTGTAATCATGTAAAAAAGTACACTTGCGGTCTATCGTAAAATACAATGCATGTTTTCTTCCCCACTCCAAAAGTTATTAAATCATTGTATAGTAAACAATGGGGCTATGATACACTGGGTAAAGGAAGTGAATGGAAATGAAATAAGTGAATGAATCGACAAGTCTAAATCTGAGTGCAACATAACTTAAATATTATAGGTCGTATTTAATACCATGTATTTGAATAACTAATACCACATATAATTCTATTTAGTTACATCACACTAAAAGTGTTTGTAAAACATGGTTCTGTACTTGATCAACATTAGTTATTTTCCAAAAATACTTGAAGTCTTATTTTATATAACTCCATTATTTAGATGTTGTAATTATTAGAGGAGAATAATTTTTAAAATACATTCTAATATTACTTTAGTAAAAACTGATTCTCTCCGTTTTGAATATGTTAGTTATATCCTGTGGCTATCGTTTTTGAATCGTTCTAGTCAAATATCATATTTGTCTATTATACATCACTGTATGAACAGTAACTTTAATAATATTTTATAAATATATATAAAGTAACTTTTATATAATTAATAGTTATAAACTTAAAAAGTTCGTGACACTTTTTCGTTTTAATCTGTTTTACTCGTACTTTACATGTATGGATTCGTATTTAAAAAATCTAATCAAATATTACATTTATTATATTCATATTTACTGTTCATGAACTAGTAAAGCTAAGTGTGATTGTATAACACTATTTTTATCAATTTTAATTGTTGAAAATCGTATATTTATCGTTATTTATGCGTTATAATTCGGTTTTTAGTGTTTCTTTTATCCATGGCTTCATAATTAATTTTATTCATTACCTAGACCTCTCAACAAAATATACCCCTGTCCCATATTTGTTCTGTAATAAAAAATTAGTTTTTTAAAATTACCTTTTATAAGTTACATGTTGTTTATTTTATTACATAAAACATGAAAAATGTCCATCATGTTCATTATCTATTGGTTTTTCAAGTTTCTTATCTTTTTAGAATCCTTACAATATCTACTTTTACAGAAACATATAAAAGAAATATCTCAGATTCGAAATCATATAGTTTTTATTAACTTAGTTTTATAAAAACACTTTTATACGCATAATCTCGTAAAACATATAATCCTATCGTTATTATGGATTTTTTCGTTTTTCATATGTGATTACGATCCTAATGAGATGTCTACTACTTTATTATAAATATAAAATAAAAGTTTCAATTTTGTTCGAATATAATGTAGCATATAAAGATAATTAATCTTTTCTATACACTTTTAAATTTATAAAATTTACCACAAGTCTTCCTAGATTTATAAATTAACAACCATGGTATTATAATTTATAAGTCCCTACTCACTTATTTCCATCATATTGGGTCAGAATGTCCAAAAATTTGTCCAAACTATATATTGACTTATCTAAACTTTTTATTAAATAAATAAGCAATATTGACAAATAATTATATAAACTATCATATGCTTATGTTAATCTTGTTTTTTTAAAATATTCAAACATATTTAAAACATCATCTTAACTATACATAAAATAAATTCGTGTATCTATACTTATGATTTTATTTTATAAACTTTAATAAGAAAACCTAGGTGATGATTTAACTATACATAATTATATAATACATGAAATGAATGTATTGAAAAGATTAGGGCTTTAGGTAAACCTTAGATGAATGTAGGATGAATGATGAACAAGATCAAACCCAACAAACAAAACCCTAATTCTAATTTTGCAAGAAAGAAACTCTAACTTCCAAGAAAAACCCTATTTTTCTTTTACTTGTACAATCCCTTGTAAACAACTAACCAAGCTTCTAAGACTCCTTGAAACACCTTAGATATGATATGTAACAACCCATGTATACTTTTACTCACTTAGAAATCAATGTTTATGAATGTTTTTGTGTGTTGTATGCAAACCGTAGGTATGAGTGAGGGTGGAGAGAGTTTGAGTGAAATTTACTTGTGAATAATAAGAAGTGAAGTGTGTTCACTTTAAGGTTCCTATATATATAGCAAGAGACATGAAGTAATACCATTTCTACAAAACCAAGCAATGGTTTTGGTGTGTCTATTTCATTCGGCTGGTTTGGGGTTCAAAAGAGGGAAAATATAGGTTTTTAACTAATTAAGGACATACTAGGTTTAGTATAATATCACTTGAGCTTCTAGGTTTAGGAAGTATGCCTTTTACTTTAGGAACATTGATGAGACTAAGCTTGATGTATGATTTCTTGCTTGTTCATGTTGTAGCCGTGGGCTTTGACATAAAGAGGAGACAAAAGACATTTTTAAGGTATTAAGTACAATGTTAGGGTTAGGGACAAGTTTAGGTGTAGCCTTGCTTTGTGTAAGATAGAATGACAACACTTTCATGCTTGTCTTATGGTCCTTTGATGTTCTTATGATCTTGTCGTCAGCTTAAGCAGAAGGGAGAGACAAAAGTGGTTCTTTGATCCATTGGTTAACAACTAGTATTGTTTATTCAAGTTAGTGGAGGTCTTGATGATTTAATTTCAAGTGTATGTGTGTTATATGTGTAGAATTTGGCTAGGGGCTGAATTAAACAAATGTTTATGAAGTTTTTGGGTATTATGGGTATTAGTGGGTATTTGTTGAAGTGTAGGTGGGTTTATGGTCTGCCATGCATGCAAAAGTGTAGTTTTATTGCGTTACGTAAATGTTTTACGTAACCAATAAAAATAAAAAGCGTAAAGTTATAAATTATCATCCTAATAACTTTATAACACTTACTTGACGTAAAAATTTAATTGTTTGATGCCCGTTTACGTTAAATGCTCATTTTTAGTTTACGCGATTTAGCTTAACGGTAAAAATTAAAAGTAAACGCGCAAAAGCCTAAAAATAAATAATTGAATAATTGAAGTCATAAATGATCTAAAAAAGTGAAATGTTACAGTCTCCTCCCGTTAGAAGAGCCTTGTCCCCAAGGCTCAAGTCGCAACACTTGACGAAGGTACGGGTTTAGTGAAGAGGTGCGGATACTTCTTTTGAAATTGGTCTTCACGTTCCCATGTGAACTCAGGACCTCTCCTAGAGTTCCATCGAACCTTGACAATTGGGATACGGCTTTGCTTCAACCGTTTGACTTCTCGATCCATGATCTCTACGGGTTCCTCCATAAAACGGAGCTTGTCATCAACATGAAGTCCTTCCAATGGAACGGCTAATGGTTCGTCGGAATAACATTTCTTCAAGTTGGATACATGAAATGTATTGTGAACCCTGCTCAACTCTTGAGGAAGCTCAAGCTTGTAAGCAACGGATCCAACCTTTTCTAGCACCTTAAAGGGTCCAACATATCTAGGGTTCAACTTTCCCCGTTTGCCAAAACGTACGACCCCTTTCCAAGGTGAAACTTTGAGCATAACTCTATCCCTAACTTGAAATTCCATCGGCTTACGCTTTAAATCGGCTTAACTCTTTTGTCGGTCACGAGCGGCTTGCATTCTTTACTTGATCTGAATGACCTTCTCAGTTGTCTCTTGGACTATTTCTGGACCGGTGAGTTAAACTTGTCCAACCTCGGCCCAGCAAACAGGTGAACGACACTTTTGTCCGTAAAGTGCTTCAAACGGTGCAGCCTTGATGCTAGCGTGATAACTATTGTTGTAAGAAAACTCAACTAGTGGCAAGTGTTTAACCCAACCATTTCCAAAGTCGATCACACAAGCACGTAGCATATCCTCGAGAGTTTGGATAGTTCTCTCGCTTTGTCCATCAGTTTGTGGATGGTACGTAGTACTCATATCCAAATTAGTACCTAAAGCCTTCTGAAGTGACCTCTAGAAATTTGAAGCAAATCTATGGTCACGATCACAAATGATCTAGACAGGTATTCCATGCCTTGTGACTACCTCCTTTAGGTACATCCATGCCAACTTCTCTATGGGATCAGTTTCCCTCATTCGTACGAAGATTGCAGACTTCATAAGTCGGTCAATAATCACCCAAATGGTGTCATAGCCTTGCGATGACTTAGGAAGCTTTGTGATAAAATCCATTGTGATGTAATCCTACTTCCATTGGGGTATCTCGAGTTGTACCAACAAACCCAATGGCCTTTGATGTTCGACCTTGACTCTAGCACATGTTAAACATTTGCTAACATAGGTGGCGATGTTTGCTTTCATATTGGGCCACCAATATAGCTTCTTCATGTCTTGGTACATCTTGTCGGAACCCGGATGGATGGAGTATTTTGATTTGTGGGACTCGTGCATGATCACAGTCCTCAAGTCACCATAACATGGTAACCAACTCCTGCCGTTTAAGCATAAGGTTCCATCGGCGCGGGGCTCCAACTTCTCCTTTGGTATATCCTTCCTGATCATACCTCCTACATCTTCATTCTTGAGATTCTCTGGTTTCTGTGCTTTAGTCTGAGCATTTAAGATTTGTTTGGGAAGATCCAAACTAATAGTCATAACTAAAGCTCGGACTCTTAATGGTTTAATTCGCTCTTTCCTGCTCAAAGCATCAGCAACAACATTTGCCTTCCCCGGGTGATAACGAATCTCACAATCGTAGTCACTGAGCAACTCTAACCAACGACGTTGCCTCATATTCAACTCCTTTTGGTCTAGTATGTGTTGTAGACTCTTATGATCTGTGAACACCGTACACTTGGTTCCATACAGGTAGTGCCTCCAAATCTTCAGAGCAAACACCACTGCACCAAGTTCCAAATCATGAGTAGTATAATTTTTCTCATGAATCTTCAACTGTCGTGATGCGTAAGCCATCACCTTCTCGTTTTGCATCAACACCGCACCTAATCCTTTATGTGACTCATCGCAATAAACAATGAAGTTCTCAGCTCCTTGTGGGAGAGCTAAGATAGGTGCGTTACATAACTTATTCTTCAATGTCTGAAAAGCTGCTTCCTGCTTGTCACCCCATTCAAAGGCGACTTTCTTCTGAGTAAGTTTGGTCATCGGCTTAGCAATTTTTGAAAACCCTTCGATGAACCTTCGATAATAACCGGCAAGACCTAAAAATTGTCGTATCTCCATTGGAGTCTTAGGTGATGCCCAATCTTTTATGGATTCGATCTTGGCGGGGTCCACGTGAATGCCCTGACTATCAATCACGTGACCGAGAAATTGTACCTTAGGAATCCAAAATTCACATTTAGAGAATTTAGCGTACAACTCCTCTTTCTTAAGCAATTCCAAAATTGCCTTAAGATGCTCTTCATGCTTTTTCTTGTTCTTTGAATAAATTATTATATCGTCAATGAAGACAATCACAAACTATCCAAGTATGGTTTGCATACCCGGTTCATGAGATCCATAAGCACCGCCGGTGCGTTCGTCTAACCGAATGGCATAACTTGGAACTCGTAATGACCATACCGAGTCCTAAATGTCGTCTTTAGAATATCCTCTTCTCGTACTCTGAGCTGATGATAACCCGACCGTAAGTCTATCTTCGAATAAACACTGGATCCTTGTAGTTGATCAAACAAATCATCAATCCTTGGGAAAGGATAACGATTCTTCGCCGTCAGTTTATTTAATTCCCGGTAGTTGATGCACATCCAGAATGATCCGTCCTTCTTTTTGACAAACAAGACTGGAGCTCCCCAAGGTGAGGAACTGGGTCTTATAAAGCCCTTGTTGGATAGTTCTTTCAGTTGCTCTGACAATTCTTTCATTTCGGAAGGGGCCAATCGATAAGGTGCTCGTGCTACAGGTGCAGCACCAGGTACCAAATCGATCTGGAATTCCACTTGTTGAGTCGATGGAAGACCCGGCAAATCTTCAGGAAATACCTTAGGAAAATCTCGAACGATTGGTACGTCCTCAAGCGCTTCTCCCCTGACTTGTCTTCAATCTCGTTTGTAGTAACATGTGCCAAAAAGACATGATATCCTTTCAACAAATATTTATAAGTTTTGGTGCATGAAATGATGTTTAAACGAGTCTCGTTTCCCTGATTACTTCCGTCACCATGAATGATTAAGGTTTCATTTCCCCAGGGAATACGAACGATCTTCTCGGCACAATCAATGACAGCATGGTACTTTGCTAACCAATCCATACCAACTATGACGTCAAAACTACCAAGTTATACAGGCATTAAGTTAATGTTGAAGGGATGATCTAAGAAGTTTAACGTACAACCCCGAATGATAGTGTTTATCCCAATTATTTTCTCGTCGGCAAGTTTAACATCGTAATAATGGTCTAATGTAGTTGGTGTGATATCAATTAGGGAACTAAATGTAGTAGATACAAAACTCCTATCGGCACCAGTATCAAATAGGATAGAAGCATAGAGGTTTTTTAGAAGGAACGTACCCGTAACGACGTTAGAGTCTGGGTTTGTTCCGGCATTGCCCACCACATACACTTTGGCTGGGGCATTGCCATTCCTACCTTGATTACCACGGTTTTTATTCTTCAACTTCAGGCAGTCTCTCTTGAAATGCCCCTGAACACCACACTCATAGCAAGTGCCAGCATTCTGAGTTGTTCCGGAGTTCCCACGATTGTTATTATTACCATTGGGACCAGAACTCCTACAGTCACAAGCCAGATGGCCGATCTTCTTGCACTTATTACACCTGGGAGCACATGGCCCTTTGTGGTGATAGTTGTATTTTGTACACAAGGGCAATGATCTTATGTACTCCCTCTTTTCACCAGGCCCAACAGTGTAAGCCCTCCCAGTGTTCTGCCTCTTGTTTTGTTGTTGGCGCCCTTGATTGTTTCCAGCATTAAACTCTAACTTCCTCTTTTGCTCAGCTTATCTTTCAGCAATAGTGAGGACTTTTTGATCCATCTGATCATTAGCAAACTCAATTGCTTTCTCCATCGTCTTGGGTTGATATGACATTACGTTTCCCCGAATCATATCAGGAAGTCCACCAACATATTTCTCAACTTCATCTGATTCCTCGTGGAACATCCTTCCACACATTAGTGCAAGCTCTTGAAAATGCAGAGTGTAACTCGCGACATCAGTACCCTTTACTTTTAGGTTCTAGAGCTCAATTTCCAACTTCTTGATTTCACCCATTGGGCAGTACTTGACTGTCATTATCTTCTTTAGTGCCTTACAGTCCATAGCATAAGCAACATCTTGAGTAACAGTCTTCATGTGGGAGTTCCACCATGTCAAAGTATTTCTAAGGAAAGTGCAAGTAGCAAACTTAACTTGGTTCTCCACAGCACAGTTGCTGATATGGAACACTGATTCCATCTTCTCGAACCATTATGATAACACAACCACTCCTTCAGTACCCTTAAAATAAAGGGGCTTGCAATTTAGAAAATCCTTGTACGTACACTCACGCAGAGTGCATACAGTTCCTCTAATTCCAGTGTTAGAATTGTGGCTTCTGTCGCCCTGACCATTAGTGCTATTTCAAAGAGTTTCATGATTAGCAAGTCCTACAGACACTCTTGCTTCGATTGGCTGTTCAACAACAACAGCTGTCATAGGGGCTGCAGCCGCAGCAACCCTTGCAGCAGCAGCAACCCTTATAGTAGCAGAGGATCTCCTTGGTGGCATATTGTTCTAAATCACAACAATATAAAATACGCGAGTTTTCATAAACATCACAACATGACATGGGTACAACATGTATATCAAGATCACATCACACATTGATTATATAACATGACTGGGATCATAACACATAACAGAATTGAGATCGACATGACATAATACAACACATCATATATAACTGGAAAACATACATGATTGTCTGATATAAAAAATGATATACAAGTCCTACTACCATGCTAGCTGGGCATATAACCCATAATACTTAGCCGGCTAACATAATGATAGCTATGAATACAACATAAGAAGTATAAATCTAGGTAGAATTGCCAGCACCCTCGTGATCATCTGCATGAGTCTGACCTCTATCCTGAAGTGCCTGAATCTATCCCAATGCTGCTGATAACTGTCCCTGCAGTGATGAAACATGTGTAATCAATGTCGTCATCAGTGACTCCTGTGAGGCGATACAGAAGTCCTGCATCTGTGTACGAGTCCTATATGCTTGCAGTTCATAGTGAACTGCCGAACTCAACCCAACGGAATGTGCCCAAACCTCTCGGGAAACCAGGGCCTCCTGATCCAACAGTCGTGCAGTCTCATAGTGAAACTGTCTATCCCCGACCAATCCATCGACTCTCTAAAACAACTGAGTTTGTCTATCCTGAGTATCCTCTATCACAGCATAAACATCCTATGTGTCCTGCTCCTGAACTGCAGCGAGCTCGGTTACTCTAGCATTGACCCCTTTGAGGGTCGTCGGTGCTACCTCCCTAACAACCTCTGTCGGGTCTACCCAAACATCTCTAATCCCATAGCCGACCTCCTCGGCTCTTTGACGTCTGATTTTGGCATCCAGAGTGCCGATAAACCCATAGTCTATCCCATGACCTCCAGCAAGTCTAGGAGCAGTAGTCGAACACTCCCCCACCTCATACCTCGATGTAAGAGCAGTCAGACATAACCTCTTATAAGGTGGTAACTCGGCCTCGGGAGTGTCTTCTCTACGGTCAACTGGTGGTGGTATGAACAGTGAGGCTAGTAGTGGTGGTAGTGGTGATGATGGTAATGGTAATGATGTGGGTACAGGTGGTGGTGAATGTAGTGATGATGGTGGAGGTGGTAATGGTGGTGATGGATGTAGTGGATGGTGATGAGGCTCTCAATCTACCCATGGCAGCTCTAAGCCTAGGGGTGCACGCACATGGTTAGGGCTACCATATGGGTGAGGTACTATAGGAAGTGGTAATGATGGAGGTGCAGGTGCAGCTAAACACCTAGCAAGGCGTTCCTCTGCAGAGGGTGGTGATAATGAGATGAGTGGTGATGGTGGTGGTGGTGGTAAGGCAAGAAGTCTCTCGACCTCCTCCTCTGATAGAAAAGGCATAGGTGCCTCTGGTCGGATAGATATCCTAGCAGTGGTATGACATGCCAGTGGGGATGGTGGTGTAGCCGCAGACTTATCGGTCTTAAACGACCCTGTCTCCTTAGAAGAGGGGACATGGTCAACAACAGGTGCAACAACAGAGTCGGCCGGAGCTAGATGCTCATCCTCCTCCTCCTCTGAAGCCTTATCCTCCTCGCCATCATCAGAGGAGTCATCATCATCGCCGTCACCTCCATGAGCTGGATAGTCTATTGGACCATCCTCAGAGTCCTCCTCGGGATCCGAGTCAGCAACGTAGCCCGAAGATAAGGCTATAGGTGAATCAGCAACAACATAAGACTGATCCTCAACGGGAACCTCCTCATCAGATGGGGCCAAGTACTTGGGGTGCTCTGATCCCATCACGTAATCTGGCGAGAGTGGTGCCTGCTATGGCTCCTCAGGGCCAGGCACGTAGTCCGGTGATGCCGGTGCAGCCTCCGGTGAGTCGGGCTCCTGGAGTCTGAAAAAGTCCACAACCCAAGCTAGCGGGTCTCTATGCGATGATATAGACATATATGTAACCTCGGATGATGACGAATCCGATGACATGACTGTATCCGTAACAATCAAACAGAGTTTACATTAGTACATATATAAGACCAATAATAATATACTTAATATATTATAAACACGTATGAGAACCATGCAGCATCTAGTATACCCAACTAATGCAACAAGTGACGTATGAATGAATGTCCCATAAAAATCCCTTTTTATGATGCAATGTTTGAAAACGGTTATAGTCCAAGTAAAAACATTTGACCTGGTTCTCTATAACCTTGGCTCTAGATACCAATCTGTAACACCCCCAAATTGGGTCGCAGCGGAATATGAGTATCCGGGAGCGTTACATTATAGATCAATAGCACAAGATATGAGAACGACCTCTAAAAGAGTCGTTTAAAATACGATACATTGGATTTATTGAAATTGTTTAATACAAAGCACAACGGCTTAAATTGTTCAACACTTGATAACAAAGATTTTAGATCATAACAATATCCCAACATGTAATGACTCCAAATCTTTAATGCATGACTCCCAAAAGACTATCCCAATGTATCCTTAGCACCTCGTGCCTCATTGACCTGAGAAAAACATGCTTAAAAACGTCAACATAAAGTTGGTGAATTCATAGGTTTATGTAAAATGTAATGTAGGACCGTAAGATTTTCAAATGTATGATAATGCAACATATGCAAACATCACAAATGTAATTACGTTTCCCTAAGCTCATGACACTGAAGCTCGACATGTATGAATTGCAATATAAATTGCCTACATTGCCCGTGATGATGTTCTAACCCGCAACATCCGAATCCGACATGGTATACATCCGTTGGTTCACTCCGTGACACCAGTGAGAGCTACTCACCCGGATGGGGATGTCAACCCCAAATAGATCTATTTATAACATTCGCGCTCACACAAAGTAATTGACAGTTCATGATAATGGGCTCAGAGGGTTATCGCTACTTAGGCAAACACGTAATCATGATAAAATGTACACTTACGTCCAATTTGTAAAACAAAGCATGTTTCTCACCCCAAAAGTTGTAAATCATTGATATAGTAAAACATGGGGCTATGAACTCACCTCGGTAAAGGAAGTGAATGAAATGAATCAAGTGAATGAATCGACAAGCGAAATCTGAGTGCAACCTAATTAAATATAGGTCGTATAAGTACCATGTACTTTGAATAACTAATACCACATATAATTCTATATAGTTACATCACCACCTAAAAGTGTTTGTAAAAATGGTGTACTTGTCCAACAATTCGTTATTTGCCAAAAATACTTAATGTCTTATTTATATAACTCCATTATATAAATGCTTTAATTATTTGAGGAAATAATATTTAAAAACGTTATAAATATTACTTTAGTAAAAACGTCATTTTTTCCCGTTTTAGATATGTTATTTATATCTGTGGCTTCGTTTTTGAATGTTCTAGTCAAATATCATATTTGCAATATTATAATCACTGATGAACAGTAACTTTAATAATATTTTATAAATTATATAAAACTACTTTTATATAATTAATCGTTATAACTTAAAAACGTCGTAACTTATTCGTTTTAATCCCGTTTTCATCGTACTTTACATATATGGATTCGTATTTGAAAAATCTAATCAAATATTACATTTATTATATTCATATTTACTGTTATGAACAGTAACAGTAAGTGTAGATTTATAACAATACTTTTTATAAATTTTAATTGTTGAAATCGTATATTTATCGTATCTTATTCGTTATAATTCGGTTTTTAGTGATTCTTATGTCCAAGGCTTCATAATTAAATTTTATATCATCTAACATAGTCCATGTCCACTGTTTGTTTTTGTAAAAAAAAATTAGTTTTTATAAAATTACTTTTATAAAGTTACTTTTGTTTATTTTAATACATAAACATGAAAAAGTCATAACTATTTCAATATCCATTGGTTTTTCAAATTTCTTACCTTTTTAGAATCCTTACAATATCTACTTTTATAGAAAAATATAAAAGAAATATCTCAAATTCGAAATCATATAGTTTTATAAACTTAGTTGTATAAAAACACTTTTATACGCATAATCTCGTAAAAATCATAACTCCTTCGTTATTTTTTGAATTTTCAAGTTTCTTATGTGCTTACGATCCTTATGAGATGTACTATTTTTATAAAATATAAAATAAAGTGTCAATTTGTTCAAATGAACAGTAGCATATAAAAGATTAATTAACTCATTCTATACACTTTTAAACTTTATAAAATTACCACAAGTCTTCTAATTTATAAATTAACAACCATGGTATATAATTTAAGTCCTCTACATTGTGTCCATCATAATAGGTCCATATTGTCCAAGAAAATTGTCCAACATATTTATTTACTTATCTAAACTTTATAATTAAATAAATAATCAATACTTGACAAATAATTATATAAACTATCCATTGCTTGTAAATCCTTGTTTTAAACATATTAACATATTTAAAACATCATCTTAACCATACATAAAATAAATTCGTGTATGTATACATATGATTTTATCTTATAAACTTTAATAAGAAAACCTAGGTGATGATTTAACTATACACAATTATATAATACATGAAATGAAAGTATTGAAAAGATTAGGGTCTTAGGTAAACCTTAGATGAATGTAGGATGAATGATGAACAAGATCAAACCCAACCAAGAAAACCCTAATTAGAAAATTAGGTTTAGAAAACCCTAATTTTCTTCTAATTTTTTTACTTGTACAATCCCTTGTAAACAACTAACCAAGCTTCCAAGACTCCTTGAAACACCTTAGATATGATATGTAACAACCCTTGTATACTTGTACTCACTTAGAAATCAATGTTTATGAATGTTCTTGTGTGTTGTATGCAAACCGTGGGTATGAGTGAGGGTGGAGAGAGTTTGAGTGAAATTTACTTGTGAATAATAAGAAGTGAAGTGTGTTCACTTTAAGGTTCCTATATATATAGCAAGAGACATGAAGTAATACCATTTTTACAAAACCAACCAATGGTTTTGGTGTGTCTATTTCATTCGGCTAGTTTGGGGTTCAAAAGAGGGAACAATATAGGTTTTTAACTAATTAAGGACATACTAGGTTTAGTATAATATCACTTGAGCTTCTAGGTTTAGGAAGTATGCTTTTTTGCTTTAGGAACATTGATGAGACTAAGCTTGATGTATGATTTCTTGCTTGTTCATGTTGTAGCCGTAGGTTTTGACACAAAGAGGGGACAAAAGACATTTTTAAGGTATTAAGTACAATGCTAGGGTTAGGGACAAGTTTAGGTTTAGCCTTGCTTTGTGTAAGATAGAATGACAACACTTTCATGCTTGTCTTATGGTCCCTTGATGTTCTTATGATCTTGTCGTGAGCTCAAGCATAAGGGAGAGACAAAAGTGGTTCTTTGATCCATTAGTTAATAACTAGTATTGTTTATTCAAGTTAGTGGAGGTCTAGATGATTTAATTTCAAGTGTATGTGTAGAATTTGGCTAGGGGATGAATTAAATAAATGTTTATGAAGTTTTTGGGTATTATGGGTATTAGTGGGTATTTGTTGATGTGTAGGTGGGTTTATGGTTTGCCATGCATGTAAAAGTGTAGTTTTATTGCGTTACGTAAACGTTTTACGTAACCAATAAAAATAAAAAGCGTAAAGTTATAAATTATCATCCTAATAACTTTATAACACTTACTTGACGTAAACATTTAATTGTTTGATGCCCGTTTACGTTAAATGCTCATTTTTAGTTTACGCGATTTAGCTTAATGGTAAAAATTAAAAGTAAACGCGCAAAAGCCTAAAAATAAATAATTGAATAATTGAAGTCGTAAATGACCTGAAAAAGTGAAATGTTACATATCAACTCAAATATAATTGCCAACAATCTTCCCCTAGTTGATAATGACAAAACCAAATAAGCACGAACTTCCCCTGAAGTTAATATACGAATGAAAACTTCCCCTTAAGCTACCAAGGATCTACAAGTTGCAAATCATCAAATCTTCTTCCCCTTTTGTCAATACCAAATAGGAGACTAAAGTATGCAACTTTGATCTTCACAACTACAAACCAATATTATACTTATAATCCAAGTATTCTAATGACCCAAATTGCCCTCTATTACGCACCTTAAGAAAAATGAACTTGAGTCGTAGAAACTTATACTAGCAGTAGTAACAAAGGCTAGTAGTAGTAAAAACCTTCACCTTAATTAGCATATAAATGGTTAAATAGTAGCAACGGATCCAACTTTTTTAGCTAAAAGGGATCCAACATATTAGGGTTCCAATTTCACGTTTGCAAACCGTTACAAACAACAACGACCCTTTAAAGGTGAAACTTTGAGGCATAACTTATCCTAACATTGAAATTTCCAATTCAGTTACGATTTAAATCGGCTTAATCTTTGTCGATAACGAGCGGCTTGCATCTTTACATGATTGGAATGACTTTCAGTTGTCTCTTGGACTATTTCTGGACCGGTGAGTTAAAATATATCCAAACTCGGCCCATCAAAGAGTGAAACGGACCTTTAGTCGTAAAAGTGATTCAAAACGGTATTTTTGCCCAGCAATTGATGATAGCTGTGAATAACTATTGTTGTAGAAAACACTAGTGGCAAGTGTTTTAACCAACCATTTACCAAGTCGATCACCACAAGCCGTAGCATATCCTCGAGAGTTTTGGATAGTTCTCTCGCTTTGTCATCAGTATTATTGGATGTTACGTAGTACTCATATCCAAATCGAGTACCCTAAAGCCTTCTGAAGATGACCTCTAGAAAATTTGAAGCGATACTTATGGTCACGATACAAATGATCTAGATGTATTCCATGCCTTGTGGATCCTCCTTTAGGTACATTCCATGCAACTTCTCTATGGGATCAGTTTCCTTCATTCGTACGAAGATTGCAGACTTCATAAGTCGGTCAATAATCACCCAAATGGTGTCATAGCCTTGCGATGACTTAGGAAGCTTTGTGATAAAATCCATTGTGATGTAATCCTACTTCCATTGGGGCTATCCGAGTAGTACATACAAAAATGGCCTTTGATGTTCGACTTGACTTAGCAATGTTTAAACATTGCTAACATATGGTGGCGATCGTTTGCTTTCATATGGGCACCATATGCGTCTTCTGTCTTGGTACATTTGTCGGAACCGGATGGATGGAGTTTTTGATTTGTGGGACTTGTGCTTGATACAGTCTAAGTCACATACATGGTAACAACCTCTGCCGTTTTAGCATTAGGTTCTCGGCGCGGGGCTCCTACTTTTCTTGGGTATATCTTCCTGATCTAACCATCCATACTAATTCATTCTTGAGACTTCTTGGTTTCCGTGCTTTAGTTGAGCATTTAAGATTTGTTTGGGGGAAAGATTCCAAAACTAATAGTCATACTAAAGATAGGATTAAATGGTTTAAATTCGCTTTTCTTGCTCAAAGATCAGCAACAATTTTGCCCCTTTTTTTTTTTTCTCTGGGTCGATAACGGATTTCACAATCGTAGTCACTGGCAACTCTCACAACGATGTCGTCATATTCAAACTCCCCTTTTGGTCTAGTATGTGTTGTGAATCTTATGATATTGTGATCTACTGTACATTGGTTTCACATACAGGTACGTGCTCCAAATTTCGAGCAAACACACTATATGCACCAAGTTCACAATCAGTCGATTGCTATAATTTTTCTCATGAATCTTCAAAACTGTCGTGATGCGTAAGCCATCACCTTCTGTTTTGCATCAACACACCGCAACCTATATCTTATGTGACTCTTCGCAAAAACAATGAAGTTCTGTCCTTGTGGGAGAGCTAAGTTAGGTGAGTACATAAACATTATTCTTCAATGTTTATTTTCTTTGACAAAGCTTGCTTCTTGCGCTGTCACCCATTCAAGGCGACTTTCTTCTGAGTACGTTTGGTCATCGGCCCTTAGCGATTTTTGAAAACTTCAATGCATCATTTGGTAGTAGCCAACTCACGACTAAAAAAATTGACGAATCTCCGTTGGTACTATTGTTTTATGGAGATCGCCCATTCTTTAAATAAGATTTGATTTGGCAGGATCAAGTGAATGCCTTAACAGTCAATCAGTGACCGAGTAATTGTACTTAGAATCCACAATTCAATTTTGAATAATCTTGCATATAACTCCCTCATTTTTAAGCAGTTTTAGATTGCTTAAGTGTTCTTATGTTCTTCTTGTTCTTTGTAATAAATTGTATATCGTCAATAAATGATTTAATTACAAACTTGTACATTATGGTTTGCCCACAACTCGGTTTGAGGTCATGAATACCGCAGGTGCTATTTGTCAATACCAAACGGTATTACTTGGACCCGTAATGCCTATACGAGTCTAAATGCGTCTTTAGAATATCCTCTTCTTCTTACTCTAAGTGATGATTACCCAATGTTTAATCTTATCTTGCATAAACACTGGGACCCTTGTAGTTGGTCAAAATAAGTATCAATCTTGGGATCGGGATAACGATTTCTTCATCGTCTGTTTATTCAATTCCAGTGAGTCGATTGCAATCCGGAATGATTCCATCCTTACTTTTGACAAACAAGACCGGGAGTCAGCGCCAACGGTAAGGATGGGGTCTTATAAAGCCCTTGTCGGATAGTCTCTTGCAGTTGCTCGAAAGCTTTTATTCCAGAAGGAAGGCCATCAATAGGTTATTGTGCTACAAGGGTCGCAAACAAGGTTCCAACTCGATTGGATTCTACTTGTCGAGTCGTGAGAAGACGGCATAATCTTCAGGGAAAATACTTAGGAAAATCACAAAACGATTGGTATGTCTAAGTCATTCTCCTGACTTGGTCTCAATCTCCTTTGTAGTAACACTGTGCAACAAGACATGATGTTCCTTTCAAATCAACTATTATGAGTTATGGTGCAATGAAAGGATGGTTTCAAACGAGTCGTTTCCGCTGCATTACTTCCGTCACCATGAATGATTAAGGTTTCATTTCCCCAGGGAATACGGACGATCTTCTCGGCACAATCAATGACAACGTGGTACTTTGCCAACCAATCTATACCAATTATGACGTCGAAACTTCCAAGTTCTACGGGAATTAAGTTAATGTTGAAGGGATGATCTTAAGAAAGTTTAATGTACACCCGAATTTAACGTGTTTATACTAATTATTTTCCATCGGTGGTTCAACATCATATAATTGGATAATGTGTTTGTGTGATATCCATTAGGGAACTAAATGGTATTAGATACAAAACTCTATCGGCAACCAGTATAAATAGGATCTAGAAGCTAGCGTTGTTAGAAGGAACGTACCCAGTAACGTACGTGGGGAGTCTGGGTTTTTCCCCACATTGCCCACCACGTTAACACTTTGACTGGGGGCAATGCCACTTCCTTACCATGATTACAACGGTTTCTATTTTCAATTCAGGCCTTGAGTTCTCTCTTGAAATGCCCCTGACACCACACTTATAGCAAGTGCCAGCTTTGAGTGTTCCGGCAGTTCCACGTTGATTTTAACTTACCATTGGGACCAGGAATCCTACATCACAGCAGATGGTTCTTCGATTCTTCTTGCAATTATTAACACCTGGGGAGCACATGGCCTTGTGGTGATAGTTGTATTTTGTACACAAGGGCATGTCTTATGTATCTCTTTTCACCAGGCCAACAGTGTAACCTCACAGTGTTCTGCTCTTGTTTTGGTGTTGGCGCTTGTTTGTTTTTTCCTGCATTAAACTCTAATTCTCTTCTTGCTAGTTATCTTTCAGCAATTAGGCGGACTCTTTTGATCCATCTGTTCTATTCGCAAATCAATTGCTTTCTCCATCGTTGGGTTGATGTGACAATTAGTTTCCCGAATCATATCAGGAAGTCACAACATATTTCTTAACTTCATCTGATTCTCGTGGAACATCCTTACACACATTAGAGAAAGTCTTGATACAATGCAGAGTGTAAACTCGCGACATCAGTACCTTTACTTTTAGGTTCTAGAGTTATTTCAATCTTCTTGATTTCACCCATTGGGGCAGCTTGATGTTCATTTTTCTTTTAGTGCTTCAGTCTCATTGATAAGCAACATCTTGGAGGGAGTACAGTCTTCATGTGGGAGTTCCACCATGTAAGTATTTCTAAGGAAAAGTGCAAGTTAGCAAACTTAATTGGTTTCCAACAGCACAGTTGCTGTTATGGTAGCACTGATTCCATCTCTCTCGAACCATTATGGATTCAACACAACCAATCCTTCAGTACCTTTAAAATAAAGGGGCTAGCAATTTAGAAAAATCCTTGGTAGTAACTCCGCAGAGTGCTTACAGTTCTCTAATTCAGTGTTAGATAGAATGGTGGCTTCTGTCGCATCTGACTATTAGTTGCTATTTTCAAAGAGTTTATGATTAGCACGTCTGACCAGACACTCTTGCTTCGATAGGCTGTTCAAAAAAAGCTGTGCATAGGGGCTGCGAGCGCAGCAACCCTTCAGTATCAGCAACTTATAGTAGCAGAGGATTCTTGGTGGATATGGTTCTTTAAATCACAACAATATAAAATACGCGGTTTTTCATACACATAAACCTGATTGGTACAACATGTATATCAAGATACATCCCACATTGCTTATATAACATGACTGGGATCATAAAATAAAGAATTGAGATGACATGACATATTACACTCATCCATATATAACTGGAAAACATAATGTTATTGGTTGATATAAAAATGATATCAAGTCTACTACCATGTAGCTGGGCATATAACCATAACTACTTAGCCGGCTAACATAATGATAGCTATGAATACAAATTAATAAGAAGGTATAATTAGGTTAGTATTGCCAGACCCTCGTGATCAGTCTGCATGAGTTCTGACTTATCCTGAAGCTGCTGAATCTATCCATGCTGTGTATAGTTCCCTGCAGTGATGAAACATGTGTAATCAATGTCTGTACATCAGTGTAAGTGAGGCGATACAGAAGTCCTGATCTGTTGTACGAGTCTAAATGCTTGCAAGTTCATAGTGAACTGCGAAACTTAACCCACGGAATGGCCCATAACCTTCGGGAACCAGGGCCCTCTGCTCCAACCGTCGTGCAGTTATAGTGGAAACTGTCTATCCCCGGACAATCCATCGTCTCTAACAAATGAGTTTGTCTATCTGAGTATCCTTATACAGCATAAACATCCTTTGTGTCCTGCTCCTGAATGCAGCTGAGCTTGGTTACTCATAGCATTGAACCCTTTGAGGCTCAGTCGGTGCTCCTCCCTAACAACCTCTTGTCGGGTCCTACCCAAACTTCTATAATACCATAGCCGACTCCTGGTCTTTGACGTATGTATTTCGGCATCAGAGTCGTCGATAGATAAACCATTAGTTATCTCATGACCTCCAGCAAGTTAGGCGCAGTAGTCGAAACACGCCCCCACTATACCTCGATGTAAGAGCAGTCAGGACATAACCTTTATAATGGTGTAACTCGGTCCATCGGGAGTTTCTTCTTACGGGTAATGGTTAGGTGGTGTGAAAACAGTTGAGGCTAGTAGTGGCTTGGTAGTGGTGATGATTGGTATATGATAATGATGTGGGTACACAGGTGGTGTGATGTAGTGATGATGGTGGAGGTGGGGTAATGAGTGGTGAGGATGTTAGTGGATGGTGGATGCGGCTTCAAATCTACCATGGAGCTCTAAGCCTAGGGGTGCTGCACATGGTTAGGGCTACCATATGGGTGAGGTAGGTACTATAGGACGTGGATAATGGATGGAGGTGCAGGATGAGCTAAACTTGCAAGGCGTTCCTATGAGAGGGTGAGTGATAAAGAGATGAGTGGTGATGGTGGTTGGTCGGTGCGTAGGCAGAAGTCTCTCGACCTCCTTACTCTGATAGAAAAGGTAGGTGCATCTGGGCTCGGATAGATATCCTAGCGCAGTGGTATGACAGCCATTGGGGTGATGGTGGTGTGAGCCGGCAGACTTATGGTCTTTAAACGACCCCTGTTCTTAGAAGAGGGGATAAACATGGTACACACAGGTGTAAAACCAACAGTGTCAGGAACGTGCTGCTGTCATCCTCCCTCCTCATATGAGCCTTATCTCCTCGCATCATCAGAGGGACGATCATCATCATCGCCGACACCTCATGAGCTGGATAGTTATTAAGGATCCATCCTCAGAGTCCTCCTCGGGATCCGAGTCAGCAACGTTGCGAAGTTAAGGCTATAGGTGATTAGCAAAAAATAGATTGATCTAACGGGAACTCTCATCAGATAGGGGCCAAGTACTATGGGGGTGCTTGATCCCATCACGTAAAACCTGGCGAGAGTGCGTTGACTGTAAGGCTCTACAGGGCAGGCAGCTGTCGGTGATGCCGCGTGAAGCTCCGGTGAGTCGGTCCGGAGTTGATATAAAAGTTCCACACCAAGCTAGCGGGTCTTATCGATGATTATAGCTTTTATGTAACCTCGGATGATGACGAATCGATGACATGACGTATCCGTACAATCAAACAGAGTTTACATTTTTAGTAATATATAAGACCAATAATAATATACTTTATATTTATAAACACGTCTGTGAAACATGAATTCTTAGTATCCTAATAATGCAACAAAGTAATGTATGAATGAAGGTCCTTAAAAATCTTTTTATGATGCAATGTTTGACAAATGGTTATAGTCCAAGGTAAAAACATTGACCTAGTTCTCTATAACCTTGGTTGATACAATTGTAAACCCCAAAATTAGGTTGCAGAGGGAACTAATGAAATCGAGAGCGTTTACTTCAACTAGATTAATAGCACCAATATATAAGACGACCTCCTAAAGAGTCGTTTAAAATACGATACATTAAATTTATTGAAATTGTTTAATAAAAGCATAACCGGCATTCTTTCTTAATATTGTTAACATTGAAAATAACAAGATTTTAGATCATAACAAATATCCAAGATGTAATGATCTCAAATATTTATGCTGACTCCAAATGGTGTTATCCCCAATGATAACCTTTAGCACCTCGTCCTATTGACATGAGAGTAAACATGCTTTAAAAACGTTGACATAAAGTTGCGTGAATTCATAGTTTATGTTAAAATGTAAATGTAGGACCCGCAAGTTTTTCCCCGTGATAATAACAGATGCAATTACAAATAAATATTTAGTTTCCCTAAGCTATGACACTAAAGCTCGACAACTTATGAAATGCACAAACAATTGCCAAAATACCATGATGTGTTCTAAACACCGGTACATCCTAATCGAATGGTATAGTCGTTGTCCGGTAAACCCGGCACGTGGCGCTATACACACGTAAGGGGATGTCAATCCCAAATAGATCTTTTTATAACATTGCGCTACCACAAAGTAAATTGACAGTTCATGATAATAGGCTTCTTAGAGGGATTATTCGTAATTAGGCAAGCAGAATTATGTAAAAATGTACACTTGCGGTCCATGTAAAACATTGAGTTCTCACCCCAAAAGTTGTAAATCATTGATATAGTAAAACATGAGGCTATGAACTCACCTCGGTAAAGGAAGTGAATGAAATGAATCAAATGAATGAATCGACAAACGAAATCTGAGTGCAACCTAATTAAATATAGGTCGTTTATAGTACCATGTACTTTGAATAACTAAGTACACAATAATTCTATATAGTTAAATCACACCTAAAAGTGTTTGTAAAATAGTTCTTGTCATCTAAGTCACATTTATTAACCTAAAAATACTTAATGTCTTATTTAATATAATCCATTATATAAAATGCTCTTACATTATTTGAGGACAAATAAAATATTTAAAAACAGTTAGTATAAAGATTAACTCTTAGTAAAAAGTCATTTTTTTTCACGTTTTAGATCATGTTATTTATATCTGTGGTTGGTTTTTAATGTTTAGTCAAATATCATATTTGCATATTATAATCACTGATGAACACTGGAAACTTCTAATAATATTTTATAAATTATATAAAACTCCTTTTATATTAATTAATCGTTATTATTAAAAATCGTGTAACTTATTTCGTTTAATCCCAGTTTTATGTACTTTATAATTATATGGATTCGATTTGAAAAATCTAATCAAATATTACATTTTATTTTATTATATTTACTGTTTTAATGAACAGTAACAGTAAGTGTAGATTTTTATAATATTTTTTATAAATGTTAATTGGTTGAAATAGTTTATATTTACTAGTTCTTAATCGTTATAATTCGGTTTATTTTAGTGATTTCTATGTCCATAAGGCTTCATAATTAAATTTTATTCCATTCTAACATAAGGTTCCTGTTCAATGTTTGTTTTGTAATAGAAATTAGTTTTTATAAAGTACTTTTATAAAGTTAACTTTTGCTTATTTTTATTATAAACATGAAAAAGTCATGACTATTTCAATTATCATTTGTTTTTTAAGTTTCTTACCTTTTTAGATTCCTTAAATATTTAATTTTTTAGAAAAAATATAAACGAATTATATCAGATTCGAAATCATATAGCTTTTATAAATTAGTTTTATAAAAACTCCATTTATAGCATAATCTCGTAAAAATATAACATCTTCGTTTTTGTATCTGATTTTCAAGATTTTTTATGTGCTTCACGGATTCCTTATGAAATGTTACTATTTTTATAAAATATAAAATAAAGTGTAATTTGTTCAAATGTAACAGATAGCCCTATAAAATGCATTAAATTAACTCATTCTATTCACTTATAAACTTATTATAAAATTACATCAAGTCTTAATTTATAAATTAACAACTGGGTATTCTTACAAATTTTTTTTATATCCTCCTATCAAAATCCTATTTATATAATTTACAGTCATCTTCATCTGTGTCCATCATTAATTGGTCCATTTTTCTCCAAGGAAATATTTTCCAACATAAGAATAAATTATTTACTTATCTTAATGTATAATTGAATAAATAATCATACTTGACAAATATTATATAAAAACTATCATTACTAGTAAATCCTTTGTTTTAAGCCATATAAACATATTTAAAAACATCATTCATAACATACATAAAAATAAATTCGTGTATCTATACTTATGATTTCATCTTATAAACTTTAATAAGAAAACCTAGGTGATGATTTAACTATACACAATTATATAATACATGAAATGAAAGTATTGAAAAGATTAGGGCTTTAGGTAAACCTTAGATGAATGTAGGATGAATGATGAACAAGATCAAACCTAACAAAAAAAACCCTAATTCGAATTTTTCAAGAAAGAAACCCTAACTTCCAAGAAAAATCCTAATTTTATTTTACTTGTACAATCCCTTGTAAACAACTAACCAAGCTTCCAAGACTCCTTGAAACACCTTAGATATGATATGTAACAACCCTTGTATACTTGTACTCACTTAGAAATCAATGTTTATGAAATGTTTTGTGTGTGTATGCAAACGTGGGTTATGTGTGAGGGTGAGGAGCTGTAGTTTGAGTGAACATTTACTGTGAATAATAAGAAGTGAAGTGTGTTCACTTTAAGGTTCCTATATATATAGCAAGAGACATGAAGTAATACCATTTTTACAAAACCAACCAATGGTTTTGGTGTGTCTATTTCATTCGGTTAGTTTGGGGTTCAAAAGAGGGAAACAATATCGGTTTGTATTAGTTAAGAAAATATAGGTCTTGGGTTAATGTCCCTTTTGAGCTTCTAGGTTTGAGTGAAGTATGTTTTTTGGTGAGGAACATTTATGAGTCTAAGCTTGATGTCATGATTTTTGGCTTGTTTGTTGTAGCCGTATGTTTTGGACACAAAGAGGGGACAAAAAAGACATTTTTAAAGGTATTTTAAGTACAATGCTAGGGTTAGGGAACATGTTTTAGGTTTTAGCCTTGCTTTGTGTTGAAGATCGAATGACAACACCTTTCATGCAGTTTATGGTCCTTGATGTTTTCTTTTGAACTTGTCCGGAGGCTCAGGCGTATAAGGGAGAGGACAAAAGTGGTTCTTTGATACATTCGTTAACAAGTAGTATTGTTTATTCAAGTTAATGGTGTCTAGATGATTTAATTTCAAGTATATGTGTGTTATATGTGTAGAATTTGGATAGGGGCTGAATTAAATAAATGTTTATGAAGTTTTTGGGTATTATGGGTATTAGTGGGTATTTGTTGATGTGTAGGTGGGTTTATGGGTTTGCCATGCATGTAAAAGTGTAGTTTTATTGCGTTACGTAAACGTTTTACGTAAACAATTAAAAATTCCAAAGCGCGTAAAGTTATTACTAATTATCATCTAATATAATTTTTATAACACTTACTTGACGTAAACAATTTTATATGTTTGATGCCGTTTACGCGTTAAATCTTCTTTTTCGTTTAGCGATTTTGCTTGATTGGTTAAAAAATTAAAGTAAAAGTCGCAAAAGCCTAAAAATAAATAATTGAATAATTGAAGTCGTAAATGACCTGAAAAAGTGAAATGTTACATATCAACTCAAATATAATTGCCAACAATCTTCCCCTAGTTGATAATGACAAAACCAAATAAGCACGAACTTCCCCTGAAGTTAATATACGAATGAAAACTTCCCCTTAAGCTACCAAGGATCTACAAGTTGCAAATCATCAATTATTCATCCCCTTTTTGTATACCAAATAGGTGACTAAGTATGCACTCTTGATACTTTCAAATACAAACCAATATTTTTATTATAATCAAGTATTTCCAATGACCCAAAATTGCCCTCTCATTAGAAACCTTATGAAAATAAACTTGAGTAGTAGAACTTATACTAGCAGTAAGTAGTACAAAGGACTTGTGGTAGTTAAAATACTTCACCTTAATTAGCATATAAATGGTTAAATATTTTGTCAATAAGCTTCCCCTGAAACCCATATGTTAACCATTTCTTGAATCTTAAATTCTATAGGCTCTATGTAATGATCACCGATGAAGAAAACTAAGTATAACCAACTTGATACTAAAGTAGAACAACCCAAACTTGTGTCTTATATCTTGTACTATCCACGTGACGTCAAACTTATAAATAAATCTGTAAAATATAAGTAGATCGCAACCTCTTGACAAAAATCCTCATCTTCTATGAGACACATACCAAGTGATATCAAATGTGAGCATTGAGCACCATAAGTTAGATCACACACCTTTGCTAGATTTGTCAAGTCTTCGTCACATCGTTTCTAAGCACGAACAAGTTATCTTTAAAGTGTAACACCCACTTTAAGATATGATAAGAACACGCATCCGAAAAATTCCACTTCAACTTCAAATAGGTGATAATTAATCATCTTCGTAACCAATTAAACAAATAATATGAGCCTTTAAAATCAGTTAAGAATATATAAACCAAAATCAAAAACCAAACATCTTCTGTTTGTCCAAGAACCTTCTGAACAAACTAACAAGCAATCCTGTGTGTGTTGGAACCAACCTGTTCCAATAAAAAAACAAAACCAAAATCAAATAAACTTGATTATCTGTTTTGTCCGATAACCCTGCTTTGTTGTCCGATATCTGACGTAACTGGCAGTACAAACTTTTTATGCCAGCAGTACAAAGTAGACACGAACAGTATTAACTTACTTCCCCTCAAATCAAGCAGTACTAACGAACACCATAGCAGTACTAACCAAATCTGAATACAAACCCAACAATACTAATATTCGTTGAGCAGTACTAAGTCATCATGAGCAATATCAACCAGGCAGTATAAACTTTTTAAATCCAATTAGTACTAACTCTTCCCCTTAAACCAACAATGTTAAAAATATGAAGAGCAGTACTAAGTTTAGTTTGAGCCCAAAAGCAATACCAACTGCTAACCTTAGGAGTATAAACTCTCACGATCAACAAGCAACATCCCTGACAGTATTTATCAAGACGAGCAGCACAAGCATCTCCATGTAGCAGCATTAACAAATATGCTTGGCAACACTAACACATATTTGGCAGTATTAACAGTATTAACAACATACGAGCAGTACTAACCATAAATGAACAAATCTTTGCTACTTTTGAAGCTTCAAGACTTTTAGATACCTGCTGCTACTTTATAACTTGAATCCTTGAAATCATCTACCTGCTGCTACAACCATGGTGTATTCTTTTTAACCTTCTGGGTCTTCTTTTGTCCACAAAGAGAATATAAGAAACCCCGAAGACCACATTTTTTGCATTTACTTCTTTTTCCTTCATAGCACGACATCAACAAACCTTGTAGTTCCTAGATCAAGAGCCACCAGGGCTCTGATACCAATTGTGAAACCATACGATCGTTTAAGCTCAGATTGTTAAGATCTATATCTAGGAAAAATAACATTGAACATAGAATATGTATAGCGGAATTAACATAAGAACAATGATATTCAACAAGGTGTTTCTTTATTAATAACCAAACATTCCTAACAGCCCTAATTCTAGATGATCAATTCTAGAACATGTTATCTAAACTATAACAAGGAATCAAAGATCCTTGAGGCTGAAACACACAAACCCTAGGCGTCCACTTAGAGGACTTGACGCCTAGACACACACACACACACACACACACACATACTTTTCTGTGTTTTACATCTTGACACACATAAAACTATATCTAGGGATCTATTTATATAGTAGTGTCCATCTAGATTTACAAGGTAAAACATAATTGTATAAGGAAACTAAATCTTTTAATTCTTTAATAAACTTCATCTTTATCTTCAAGAATCATATCTTTTGGAATCTTTTATCTTTTGTAGAATATCCTCCACCAGCTTGTAGAATTCCATAATGCTAGATTTAGTCCTTATGTTTCCATCTTGTTTCATTCTTGTTTTGTCTTATCAACTCAAATATAATTCCTAACAGTTTATTTTTCAGCATTGTAACCATTGTATAACCGAGATAGAATTGCACGTTTTGTCTTCTTAACTTTTATGCAGGACCTTGCTGTAAAGAAATCAACTAATTGGTGATGGTATACTCTGGAAAAGACTTGTGTTGAACTCATACGGGGATTCTGACGCTTCTTCAACACACTTTTGCTCAAAATCTCAAATTGGAGAATCATCCCGAGCAAAATATCAAGGGAGTTCCTCGTTCTAATTCTATTTCCAATTTTCTTTAAATGTTTTATCTATACAACGAGGACGTTGTATAATTTAAGTGGGGGGATGGAGAATTAGAACGCCTACTTGTCTTTCTTTTTACAAATAATATGCTATATGCTTAAAATTACGCCAAATTTAAAATATTTTTAGCATACTTTTGTAAAAATTACTAGTTACATTACCTCGCGCACAAATAACCCTTAATGTCAAAATTGTGAGAATTAAGCCTATTCCGTTTCCAAACGTTTACTAAAAATTCCACAAAAATTATGAGTGTGCCGGTGATGTAGTGGACGTTAGAACTTGGCTTGGTATATCACTCGAGACCACAATGATGAGTACTATGGATTTCGATGGAGTAACATGTTTAACTGGTAAATTTCTAGGAATACACTAAAAAGCCTATATGTTATGATATTAAGTAACTACACTGGTTAGTTAACCCCCGTATAACCCTTTGCTTACTCTCACTATAAGAGTAAAATACCATAGAAAAATTTGTTGAGCCATTCCTGTCTTTTTCACACCTAAATGTTTATTTCGTTACACATTTACACCTTAGCCTACCCTGTAGATTAAGCCTATTTAATCAAAGTTGCTAGTTTCTTTTGTGTAAAGTTTTGTAGTTCCTGTGTCAAAGTGAAATTTTCTAACTCTGGTTAGGTCGGGAAATTGTACAATGCAATGGGAATTTAAAAGTTTGTAGCTCATGTATTTTGCTACTTTCGCAATTATGTTTCATGTCCGAAGATGAAGTGTTTAAAGAAAAATTATCCAGATGAATTCTGATGGTGAAGACGGTGAAATTACACCGAGATTCGTATTGTTATGTTGAAAAAAATAAAAAGGAATACTTCTAGAAATTGAGCTAAAAGAGAAGGGGAGATAGATAGTTGGTTCGTTGAGCTTAAACCAATAAATTACTTAGAAGGATTGATTATTCGTTGATATGTGGTAAAAATCAACGATGTATAGTTTTGTACTAAGTGGCCGATATCACCACTTGCCTTGTAAAAGCATGTATAGATGGGATGATTTGGCAAGTGACGGTTATGGGAACGCCAAACTTAGTGGGTCTTTGTCCCTCTATGATCGAGACGTTTGTTATATATTTGTGTCTTTATTTCATGGATAACGGGCTCGAACGGGAATAGTTTCTAGCAAATATTTACCTTATTTGTAAGGCTTATCTATTTGTTGATGTGAATTTTATTTAATCAACATTTTTATTTCCCTTTACCTAACCAATTTCTCTTGGGTTTTACTCGAAAACGAGGATGTGATTCGAGTCATACAATGTCTATTCCTTCGATAGGCCATGTATGTGTGATTCCAGCCACTCATTCGTTGGTTTATTACTTTTGGTTGAAAGTTTTAAAAAGATCAATAACCCCTATTATCATTCTTCATGCCTAACCTTGGTTTAAAATTAAATGAGGATGAGATCGTACACACATGTCTATTCTGTCGTTACGGCCATGTATGTGTGATTCAGCTGGCTTGTTGGTGTGATAATTTTAGTGAAAGATTGTTAGTCTCGCCCCGTACAACCACTAAGTCTTATTAAAAAAACAATTTACCTTTTAAAATTGTTACTCCTTTGCACGCCCCCCTCCCTGTCGGTTGGAGATGTGTATCATCATGCCAAGCATTGATAGAATAACTAATCACGACCCGTGCTATTGAGCGTACCTATTAAATGTTAACACCCTAGATTAGATTGAGTTTCTGAGTGTTTCATTTCCAAATATTTTTCGTGAGATGCTTGGTTTTGTTACATGCAAATTAACGTCTAGATGAGACTTAAAGGTATAAACAATCTTAAATTCAGTTAGGATACATTATTTCAATAATTCTCTACGTCGCTCTACTTGAGGGACAACAGTAGGATTCAAGGGGGGGTTTTTTTTTTGGGCGGGAATATAATTGATGTCATCAAATAACGGTTCTAATTTTAATAGCATCATTTATCCCAAGTAGACTTTACCACTTTTATATATATTATTGCAAGAATTGTTACTTAATTGCTTTAAAATTTGTTAACTGCCTATAATTATGGTTAGTACATTTGAGGTACATGCTAAAAGGCGCAACATTTTGACAACATAAGTGATGATTTTTGACAGTTTTCTTATTTCTGACTACTTACGCCCCGTACTATCCTAGTAAAGAAAGATACGGCGGTTTATCATCAAACTGGAACTTCAACAAGGAAAACGCGTTTGTTCATTACCCAAGATGGTGTATCCTTTTCTGTCTACAATGCCGTATCATCAAGCATGGTCAAACTATTCATAGGATCCTGAAAAAAACTGTGATTAGTGACAGCTTATAATGATTGTTTTTGAGTTAGCACGCCTCTAAGAATTCACCACATATATGCCATATTGACCTCACTCAATATGACGTATCCACTCATTTTCAGAGACTATAAATAAAAGACTCAAAAATGAGTTTTCTCCCTCCCTGCTGTGCAAATTCACAATTCTCTATACCATAAACTTAAAATTGTCGATTTTCTAAATGAGACGAAGTAGCAAGCACAAAGGTCAATGCCTCGATTACATAATTACATAGAAGCGACCACTCGTGTAATTCCTAAACGCCTTGTAGATCTTTGTTTTTTGGGTTCGCTTCGTATAACTTCGTTGTTCTACCTTGGTTGTTGATATTATACTGATATTTATTTACATTGTTATGGGCTAATACCCTCGGGTATTAGCCATCTTAATGAAGATTCAATTTTTAGTTTGTTTAATCTCGATTGCTTAATTTATCATTGATCGTTTAATTATGTTTATCACCTCATACTTGTCTATGTGCTTGAATATGCGACCTATCATTCAACTGGATCTAGTGAGTCCTGGACCAAGTGATTGATACTGCGATAGCTACTCCTATAATCGTGTTTTATAATATCTGGCCAATAAGGATCACAAATATATGCCATATCTTTGACCTGTTTGATTAGTGTGCTTTGTTGTACTGGAGCGTTGTTCCCCTTTGACCACTACACATGTCACGTTCCTAATCAATTGTTAAAGACTTGGACAGTGAACACTTACAGTTTATAAAATTGCCGATCAAGATAGTAAGTGGGTTAAGTTACCGACTAGGCTTGGGTTTAAACAAGATCACCTTTGCTTTAATCCCTATGATAGATTATTAATTTAAACTAAAGGATTGGCTTTATGCTGAGGCATTACATTATGAAAGGATTAACGTGTCTAGGTCATTAGAAGAAGGCTCCCGTTCTAGGTTCTTCTACAGATATTGATATGTCGCTTGAGTTACAGCACCTCTTTGCATAAATCAAACACCAAACCAACATTTAATCAGATTCTAATATGGCCTTAAACAGTTTTCTATCATTTGGCTTCACGCTTCTTTTATCTTCTGATTATACTTTTGCGAGATTTTTGTGTATTGACATTTTTTTAGTCACCTACCAAAATAAGTCGCCACCAAACCCGTGTCAGTCTCTCAGGCTGAAACCCCCCTCTTTATCAATAGAACTAGGTTTAGTATATGTTTAACATTAATTAGAAATAACATATAATTAACTAGACTAATTAATTAGAATAAAATATTGATAGAATATAAGGTTAACTTTCTCACTCTTAGTGTTCGACACCCTACATACCACGAAGCTCCATCTTGACCGGGTACACTGCCCGTTAAAGTGTTGTTTTAGGTTAAGTCGGCTAAATATAAATTTAAAACTTGAAATATCATAAATTACAACCTCACAACGACACATCAGGCCTATTTATCCTCTAATATATATTTCATCTAAACGCTCTAGGTGACCTTAGAAGTCTAGTTTCCACTTTTATTACGTCTATGAATACTTCACGCTTATTATTAACCTTACATTTTCAATAAGTACTAACGCTTTCTAAATAATACATTAAGTATGTATCTAAAGCGACTAAATGATATACATATGTTACTATATTATTCACTAGAGTTTTAATACCCCAAACAGACTCGAAAACGCTTAAAAACTCATTTTTATGTTTCAATCAGCTCACTTTTATAGTTATAAAAATCCCAGATTTTGTCCGTTTTTGAGAGAGCGTAACTCCCTCGTTATAAACATTCACGGCTCTACCGAAGGCTACGTTTAAACGAAAAATCGTTCTCTATAAGTTTTCTTTTATACACTTTAGCCTATTCGGACCTTAAATGGGTCAAAACTTTGTTTTAAATATTGGACAGAATTTACTCGAAACCATTTTTGAGTTGTTAAGAATTTTAATGTTTCGCCAACTTAAAACGGCCATAATTTCTTCGTTATAAAGAGGATTTTCGCGTTCTTTATATCAAAATCATTGGGAGACAATATTGTAGCATAATCTTAGTGTTTTAATCTCTCAAAACATTTTAAACACCTCTTATCCTACGAATTAATTTCAGACAACAAACTATATAAACCAAAATCCTAACCAAAATCCACCACAACTTCCCTAATACTCCTAATCTAACCTAAACTCCTTCACTAGTGTTTTAACCAACAAATCCTCATCAAAACTAGCCTAATCACATCGTCACAATCGTCAAATATCACTTTTATCGATTAACACTTCGCTACTAACTCAAAAGTACAAGAAAACGTAAGAAATCAAGAAAAGTTTCAAACTTGAAAATAAATTGTACAACCTTGTTTATTTAGATGTTTTTGTTATAAAAAGTGGTTACAAACACGGATGATATTATCTTTGAGAGAAAAGAAATGGTGAATGAACGAATAGTCTAGAAATTTGTACAAACGAAATGGATGATGAAAGCTTACAAGTTTTAAAGAGATGACAAAGAAAAGGATTAATATTTTACCCAAACGAATATAAATATAACCCGAACCAATATAAGAATAACCCAAATAAACTCTTGAATGAACCACGATCAACCAACTAATAACAAATCTTGAACCAAAAAGCAAAAACACTAAAAGTGTATGTGTTGTGGTGTTCGGCCGAGACAAAGAAAGAGAGGAAGAGAGAATTTTATGTGTGTCTTTCTAGTGAGAGGAATATTTGTAGGAAATGAATGAACCTAATCTTGATATAATTTGAATTGTCATGGGATAACTTGTACCATAAGCGACACACTTGAGATTTTGGTGGAATGTTGTTGGTTGTGGGGAGGGCGAACGCACACAAGGACCAAGGGGGGACCAATTTTGTCTCAAATTTAAATATCTTGCAAGAAGGATCTAGAATTTGATTAAATGCATGCATGATCATGCATGCATGAATAAGCTAGTAAACATAAACGTAAACTCGTAATAACTAAAAACGCACGACGACTAGAAGTAATGATAAAAATAAAATATGCTCGTTAAGTCAAAACGCGATAGTCGTCCAAAGACTACGTTTAATTAAAAGCCAGAACACATCCGGTGAGGCTTCTCAGTTATACGCGGGACAACTTCCCGGTCTTAGGTCAAATTTTGCACTTAACTAATAAAAGTTAAAATAATGCACGTAAATAGTAAAAATATTGACTTGTAAAATTGCGAAGTGTTATAGTCTTTCCCCGTTAAAAAAACTTTGTCTCCAAAGTTGTGGTATTCCCCGTTAAAAAAACTTTGTCTCCAAAGTTGTGGTATTCGACGAAGGTACACGGTCAGAAAACAAGTGAGGATACTTCTTCTAAAATTGGTCTTCACGCTCCCAAGTAAACTCGGGACCTCTTTTTGAATTCCATCGCACTTTGACAATAGGAATGCGACTTTGCTTTAATCGTTTGTGTTAATACAAATAAACCGTAAAAAGGTTTATTTATATTTTACGATCTATCCATGTTTTGTCGATGACAAACATAAAATCATCGGAAGTAGAATATAAAGTTTATTCATTTTAAACCAATAGTTTTCTAACTCGACTATCATCATTCTCACCATTTGCATCATATATTACCTAGAAACATTTCTTACCAAAACATACATAATATATTTTGTACAAACCATTTTAGTCACTTTGGTTAAAACAAATATATTCATTTTAATGATGTAAAGACTTTGGATTATCTAAGTAAACATAATAAAATTTTCCTTAAACATATACTACTTCTTTATAAAATGGAAAAATCATTTTTCTGAGATAAATACATCATTAGTGACATCACACAATCTTAAACCCGGATTTTATGTTAGAAGTGCCGGTCCAGTGTCTTTACACTGGATGGTTCTCAGAACCGGTGGAACCATGATATAGGACAGCCGGTTCCATAGGTTTATACCAGCCGGTTCCATCCTGCAGATGGAACCGACGGGTCCTTGCTACAGCAGAATTTAGGCCTATAAGTACCAAGCTAATTCTTTTGTTTTAACAACACATTCTCATCTACTTTTCTATCACATTCATCTAACCTCTGATCTTTGATCATGTTTCTATTATATTAGTGTTTTTGGTGTTTTTCTTAATAGGAGAAGATTCACTGACTTATGCATACAAGTTCAAGCTTCAAGACTCGCTTGTTGAAAGGATCTTCTTTCTTATGAAGATCCATATACTGATCTTGAGTCATCATCTCATTCTTCATTCTTATTCTAATCTATCATTGTAGTGGGTCGAGAATGGTTAGGGAAAAACTAGTTGTAGAAAGCTAGGATTTGAGTTGTATATTATGAGGTCAGTTCTATGTGTGTTAGAACCTTGCATGATTAGGACACAATATTTAGCTTAGTACCGGATAAAGGGTAAGCAATGAAGGATTGGTTTTTCCATAATAGGACTCGGTGTTTAGCTTAGCACCGGATAAAGGGTAATCAACGTTGTGAGGCTTCTTCGCCAATTGAAGGAGATTGGTGACTAGTATTTACGAACTCCCGATTAGGTGATTCAGGGAGTGGAGTAGGGCAAGGAAGGAGTCCTTGTAGCCGAACCACTATAAATACTTATGCCATATCCTTTACTTTTATGTTTTGCATATATCATTAAATCATGTCTGTGTATCATACTAACAAATAGATCTAACAACCAACTGAACAATTTAATAAGAAATCTTAAAATCAAAACTTTAATTAGTAAAACTATTCACCCCCTCCCCCTTCTAGTTTTCCATAATTGGTATCAAGAGCAGGTTACCAAAGATTTTTAAAATATACTGTAAGTTAATTCTTTAAAACCAATCAAATGAATTTCAAAAACTACAAAGAAATTTCTTTTAGATCTATTCTTAGTATGTCTTATTGTTCCTTAAAAGATAGCCTGGAGGATCATCAAAAATGATCACGGACTCTTGACGTCATTCCGTTACCTCAGAAAAATTGTTACATCATTAACAAGGTACACTCTAACCTCTTATCTATATAATTTCATGATACAAGTATTTTAGTCAAAAAAATATATGTCAAATTTTGAATTTGTGGTTGGGCTTGAATTCGTACTTGGGCCTGTTAGGCCGGTACCTCCGGTTCCATTGAGAAATGGAACGGGCCTGCTTTAGTAAAGGTAATCGGACCAACAGTAAGGGATATATATCAAACATTTTCCTTTTGGGCCAAAACATCTTAAAGTTATAAGTCCATAATAAAAACCTAAAATGAAATTAGTTTTACAAACATAATTTTCAAATAAAATGTACATATATTTTCGGATCTATCAAGAAAATTATATTGTAGGATTGGAACATTTGTTACACCAATTGGCTTGATTATTCGCTCATGAGCCCATGAGGAATCGATATCTTGCAAATCGATCTTAAGCATTATAAGGTACACACACTCTATACTTTTATCCTCATTTATGCTTGTCAAATATATGCTATGTGTTTATAGATTGTTAAAATGTAATATGGGCCTTATTATTTGTTTTGTTTTTGGGTTTGTACTTAATTGCTTATTTGTGAGTGTTCTCTTCGTGTACTCGATTTAGCACACCTTACTCGCTTCCTCTGTCAAATCTTCTCGTTTGAACGTTTTTCTTTCAAGTCATGTTGTCCAAACGTAAATTTTTGAGTATTAAGCCTCTTTAAAATTCAAACCTTTTTCATGTTCTCCCATAAAAACCAACGGCGGCCCCATTTATATATTAAATCCCTCTCTTCCACTATCACTCTCATCCATTTCAAAAATCAAACCATCTTATTTTTCTCTCTCACTCAAAACTATCGATCATCATCATCTATGGAAATTCTCGTCGAAATTTTAAGCCCCGTCATGATCTCCATCATCATCTCGCTCCTAATGCTTCTCTATTCGATGATCAAGTTCTCGCACGGAGATTTGTTCTTTGTTTTAGCTTTCTATATTACCATTGTATTTCATATCCTTTGTATCAAATTAAGCATTGAAATGAAATATATGTAATGCTCTTTTTTCTTTCTTGTATTGCGTACCTGTCATTCTTTTTCTTTTCGTCACTAGGTGTCTCACCCGAAAAAATATACATTACTAACAAAATGTCAAAACAAAATTGTTGTTTTATAAATCTTAAATTGTTATACTTATAATAATAAAACAAATTTATTTATTTATTTATTTATTTATTTATTTTCCTTTTTCGTCCCTAGCCGGTTCCATTGGCTATATAGGTCGGTTCCATTTTTGAGAAGCAACCGGCGGAACCGGCCATCTGATAGGACAAAACGTCAGTTCTCTTTCTATCTCTTCACTGTTTCAAAACTCTTTTCCCAAAAATCGCCATTAACGAATCCTTGGTCTCATAACTGGTTTCTTGGCTAATTCAACATCTAGAACGTTCAATCTATCCCATTGTAAGTATAAATCCTAATCTATATATTTAATTTAAACCTAGATCAATTTTATTTTATTAGGGCTCGTTAATTACAAAAACCTAATTCATCAACAAATTTAATGCAATTATGTACCTAAGATAACATTAGTTAGGAATTGCATCTTGTTCTTCGTTAGAAAAATGATTCATGCATATGAACTCAATGTCAAAATATTTTCAAAAGGGTAATAATCGATACGGTTTGACATTGTTAATAACCGTAAAACCTAGACATAATTGATTTCCTAAAAAAAGTGTAATAACACGTTTTCCGTTTCTGAGCAAATAAGCTTTGACATTTTGAGTTTATGTAACTATACGATAAAAACGGCAAAAATTGACATATAAACCGAAATCCTTTCGTTTGATTTGTTTTATTGGACTTATTTCCTCTAGGATCAAAATGACGAAATCCATCCACGTCGATCAATGAGACACCGTACCACAAAACCGAGGGCCTAACCGATGACGAAATAGATATCTACAAAAACCTTCAACGACGATACTTTCATAAAGGTCGTGTTGTGAACCCCACCTATCTAGAGGATCAACCTAATCTTCGCCAAACTTTCGCAGCAATTAAATTTGATTATCTTCTTGATATCAACGAACAAATTTGCCCGGTGTTTGTTTTTAAATTCTACAAATGTGTCCGTCTCATTCGAAATTCGAATGGAACTTTCTCCATCGCCTTCATCATCCAAAATGTTTAAATTTGTCTTTGACTTGAAGAGTTTGCTCGAATTCTTCGTGTACCTTGTGAAGGTGTTTGTATGTTCACAACTGACTGGTCCATCTCATCTCTTCCAAACTCCATTGATTATAATCCTGACATCTACATGCCTCCCGTGGAGGATCCCTCAATGGTCCGTAACTCCATCTTTTATGAGAGAACCCATGGGAAAACCCGCAAAATCAAAAAGAAAACCGTTGTTCTTGACCCCTTTCAAATGCTGAGCTCTGAAGTCAAGCTTGACTTCAAAAAGTAGGAAACGGTCCTTAGAAAAAAAGTCATAAGCCTTTCGAGAAACAAGGATCATCCAAATGCTTGTCTTTCTTACATGCTTTATTGCCTTTCCATTCAAAAACCTTTCAATCTAGTGTACTACATTGACAAAAGGATTGAGAGTGTAACCAAGAGCGATGTTATAGAACTTCCCTATGGAATGCTCCTCATTCGCCTCTATGAGCATGTTTAAACCTCTCATTCATCACCTTGTTGATCACGTCATGCTCCCTCTCACCGAGGGACGAGCTCTTAGGATTAGACCTGACGGAAAAAGGCCTCACCCTCAAACTCCCTCAGAATCATCCGGTGAGGCCTCTCCTACTCCTCATCAAGAAGAAGAAGATGATCTGGTGAACAACTACACCCTTGATCCCATCGTCGACATCGATCAAATTCCACCCATCAAAGGAGGTGAATCACCAGAATTCAAGCAAACCAAAGGAATGTTCAAGTGCTTCGGTCATTTCCTTTCCAACCTCGGGAAGAAGAAGTAAGGATGTGCTACAAGGTGTGAATATTTTTAAGGGTGTGTTTGGCTTAAACAATCTGAAACATGTAATTGTATGAATTAATTCTCTTGTCGCGCTTTGTGTGTTTGGATATTTGGATATTGTCTTGGGAACTAAAATGTTTAAATTTTATGGTTGATCTTACGTGATTTGTGCTCTTTGATTGTTCCTTTTTCTTGAATTAAGGAGCGTTTGGCATAGTAAAATTATGTAGCATATAAGGACTATATTTTATCCATAAGCCTTTGGGATAATCTTGTGTATACATTTGATCAATAGTATAAGATAAAAATAGGATTAGAATTCATTTAGATCACTACTAGAATTTTTGAGAATTTAGGAGCCAAGGCTGCAGCAGCCGATTCTCTATGCAGCATTGGTCGATTCCATTAAGCCAATGGAATCGCCTCTGTCGGTTCTACAGAAGGCCTTTTCTCGTTTAGGGTATTTATCTTTTTGATCCAACCTCATAAATAAGTTAGTTGAACCAGTCTTAAGATAACCCAATATCTAGTTTTGTCTTGTTTGACCTAAAAAGCACTATAATGATTACCTTTAGAAGAAAATTAGTGGCCATAACATTTAATGTTTTGCATGCACTTAGTGTATAAGTTGAGGCTTATTTTGAGCTTGCTATCGCCATCATAATACCTCAAAACATCTGAGAAAAACATGTCACAACTCCCTTCTTGATCACTACCAAAATGACCTCAAGTGCATCCTCTTCCACCAAGAACCCTCCAAAGAAAATACCTAGAACCAATGTAATTGACCTTTCTTCGAACAAATCCTCACCCATTCAGCAAAACAACCCTATTCCCATCACCCTTGACACTACTCTTACACTCACAATCAAACCACCAATGTTTAGCCAACTCAACTCAACCAATTGAGACATCACCATTGGCTCCTAGAGCACTCATATTCTCAACCCCGCCTAGCTTACCCATTGAGCTTCACCCCTACTTGACTTCCATGGAAGACTTGCCTCCTCGAAGTTCCAATCCACCACCTCCACTAGCTTCTCAAGGCTTTACCCAAACACTCCCTTAACCTACTCCCATGGTCTTTAACCCATTCTTCCCATCAATCAACCTCTCCAAAAGAGGAAGTAGGATGAGTGCTCAACCTGAGCCACTATTAAGTATAAATCAAGTATTGCAAGAAGTTGGTCAATACTAAGACTTAACCCATCACCTTGAAGCCACAATCCAAAACGCACCATCAATACCTCCATCGTTTCATTTCACCACCACCTCTACAACCGCCACACCACCATTTAGACCCATACTCCCATCATCAAATACCTTTATGGATGGAAGGACCCTCATCCCTTCCTCAACCTCAAGAACATTCATGCCCTCATTGCCAACACACGAAAACACTCGTTCATAATCTACAAGATGAAATGAGGTTCATGTTGAACCATATCCTCGAGCGTCTCAACCACCTCGCCAACCAAAAACCATAAGGTGGTGATTGCAAGTTCAAATGACCTTAGGATGTTGGAAGTTTAGACTAGTTAGAACTTAATCATGATTTTAGTTTTTATTGATATAGATCAATGTATTTTAACTTCATGATTAAAATGTTCTTAAAAATATATTAGTCTTGTGCTTAATTGTCTGATTTTTATGCTTCAATGTTTGGTAAAATGATTAGTTTGTTGTTTGTTTTAGCATATGTAGTGTACTTTTTGAATAAATTGCTTCCTGCTAAAATTGGGTCAAGCTGACTATTCTGCAGGTCAGCCGGTTCCCTTTTCTCAGGAAGGTTGGTTATCTATCAATGGAACCGGATAGAACCAGCTACACAAGATTAATTTTGCTTCTTCTTTCAAATTTTTGTAAATCTTATATAGGTTTCTCCCTATCTAGGGGGAGTTTATCTCTTAATATTAAAATGCATTTCTAACTTGTATCTTTGTAGCATTCTCAATTCACTTTGGATTCCTTGACGTCCCCATTTAGGGGGAGCTTTCATCGAGGGGGAGCATTACATTTGATTCTTTACGAATCAACTTTAGTTCCGACTTTCATCGGTCTACTCGCATTTATCTTTTTCTTGCATCTTTGCATTTGATTCTTTACGAATCATAATTAGCTCCTACTCATATTTATTCTTTTGCATTGCATTTTTTGGTTAGTTTTTCTTTGACGCCTTTTTTGTTTCAACAAAAAGGGGGAGAAGGAAGTAAAAACTCTAATTTAAAACTTATAAATCTTATAGTTTACTTTCGATAAGTTAATGTTTTGTCATCAACAAAAAGGGGGAGATTGTTAATACAAATACACCGTAAAAACGTTTATTTATATTTTACGATCTATCAATGTTTTGTCGATGACAAACATAAAATCATCGGAAGTAGAAAATAAAGTTTATTCGTTTTAAACCAATAGTTTTCTAACTCGACTATCATCATTCTCACCTTTTGTATCATATATTACCTAGAAACATTTCTTACCAAAACCTACATAATATATTTTGTACAAACCATTTTAGTCACTTTGGTTAAAACAAATTGTGGATCCCTTGTAGATCTTTGATTAGCTTGTAAAAGCTTTAGTTATCTTAGATAAATCTAAAACAACTAGAATAGAAACCTTGTGGTCTATGTATAAAGATTATGTGGAATTAATCTTTATATACTCAGAAGAACAGTAAAACAATATCAAGAACAAAAGATCTTTCTCTCAGCTTTCACTATATTAAACAAATCACAAAACAACTATATGTTTTTCCTAATAGCTATCACTTGATTGATATGTATTTGTATTCGTGTTCTCTATATCTAACTATGCCGTAAGGGTTCCTTTTATACACCAAGGAAAAACCCTAATGGGCTTACAAAACGCGTTAAGTGATCATGCATATCTATTCCTAATATAACTCATGCATATCACATAAGCAGTACTAACTATAATATACTAGCAGTACAAACTATTAACTAACAGTACTAATTTGTACTGGCAGTACTAACTATAACTAGCAGTACTAACTATTACAACTAGCAGTACTAATAACTTAGACTATTTTCTAAGTTCTTCAGTAGCATCATCAAGTTGAACCAACATTACTAACTTCTAAAGCTAGCAGTATTAAGTTGTAGAAGCCCTTAATTCCTAACAATCCTCCCCTAAACTTATGATTTATCTCCAAATCATCAAGTTTCTTGAATTAAGCCTTTTTGATTCTAAGAGGATTCTTTCAAACACTTTAGCTTCTTGGTTTGTTAGCTTCCATGAAAATCTTCATAACTAGGTCTCTTGCCATTTCACTATCTTATTCTACTTGCAGTCTTCTGCTCAGCATTAATCCCATAACTGCGGTTGTCAATGGATAGTCTTTTTCTGTCAGCATATAAATATCATGTCCTCTTGTAGAAAATACATGATGTACTACAGATGAACCATACAGTCTCCATGTTAAAGGATCATGCATGTATCTTTGTAGTTTCCATAGTACATCATCTTTATCTGGTTCAAAAAGTCTTTTAAGTTCCACCCATAAAGCTTTTTCCATATCTTCAGAAGGTTCTGCAGCTCTAAATCTTTCTTTAACCAAGCTCCATAATGTATCAAGGTCTTCTCTGTCAAACCTTTTGAGCATATCTTCAAATCCTTGATATGCCTCTGTGATATTTCCAACCCTGATAATCTTCCAATATTTTCTTGATCCTTCAGTATAAATTTCCCAATCAACAATAGGATATTTAACTTGTAGAGCTTCTGCCTTGGTTTCTTCTACTGGAACTATCTCTAACATCTCCTTAAGATCTTCTTCAGATAACTCTTTTGGTTCTTCAGTTGGTTGTTCCTGATTAGGTTCTGAACTTGTAACTTCGGTTGTCCTCAACTTTTTGAATCTCTCTTGAAGTAAAGTCTCTTCAACAACTCTCTTTGTCTTTGTATTTGTCTTTTTAACTTTAGTATCCTTTTTAAACAAAGTCTATACCTTCATGTATTCTTCTTCAAATATGGATCTGATCTGTTCATAGCTCATACCTTTAAAATAACTCATCTTGTAATTTTCTATGTTCTTCAAATATACCATCATATTTTTCCTTGCTTGAGCTACTGTAACTGGTTTCTTCTTGAGAGCTTGATATCTTATCATTGAACCTGATTGTCTCTCTTGAGCTTGTTCAACAATTTTACTCCAGTCAATATCATCAGCTTCTTTTCTCTCTTGATCAAACTGTTTTTGTAATTTTAGTGCAGCTTCAAGATTAGCTCTTTCTTGTTCTTATTGTTCTAAAGCTTTTGTTTGCTCTTCCTCTTGAACCTTTCTGGCTAACTCTTTATCAGTATCTTGGATATCCTCGGCAGTACTAAAAATACCTGCAGTAGTACTAACTTGTAAACTGTCAGTACTTCTTCTTCTTCTATTGTAGGTCTTTACCCTTTCTTTGGATGCCTCTGCAAGGAGTTTTGCTGCACTGAGAACACTTAATTCAGCTTCAAAAGTTTCTTGGCTTTGTACTTCAACATGTGGAGCTTTTAAATGAGTAACCTGCTACAATGTATCAGTCTGATCCAAATCATACTCAGCTTCCTCATATTCTGTGTCAGACATCCTCCCCTGTTTGGAAGGATCCTCTAAAACCAAATCCTCCTCCTCATCTGAAATTACCAGCTTTGCCTTTCTCCTTGCCGTGGTAGACTTCAGCCTATCTTCCAAGTGTTTGACCTTATTCACCAACTTTGTAATAGCTTTACCATAAACCTGCTTAGTTTGTTTAAGATCTTGCTCCAAGCTGGTGACTTTGTCAAATAGTTTAGTACATAATTCCGTCAATTCAGTAAGTTTCTTGCTGCCCTTATCACTTCCAGGTGTGTAACCTCCTGAGAGAGGTGAATCATGGGGCATGAAAGATGTTTTTTGTGGAAATGTGGTTTCATGTAAAGGTGGGGATGAAGTAGTAAGGATAGGTTCAGTTATAGGTATATGAGAAGGTTGTTCTTGTGATGATGTTGGTTGAGTTGTTGTGGGTTGTGAAGTAGTGGGAGAAGCAATGGGTGTGTGTTGGGACTCAACAGTGAGTGTTGGTCCTTCACCCTGACCAGGTTGGTCATGAGGTATCATAGTATCAAATAGGGGTGTATGTTCCCCTGAAAAACCTATTTTCATGTTGCTAAAAAGTTTTCTTGATAAAGTAGGAGCAACATATGTTTTCTTATGCTGTTTAAGAAGCTTTTTTCTTTTTGTTCAAAAGCATTTGAATAAATCGTGGATACATCAAAAATTTTGTTTTACTATCCACATTTTTCACCATACCATCAAAAATCAATTTTGAAAAATTAAAAGTCCTGTTTGTAGCTAAACAAATGACTGCAATTGCAATGTTACTAGAAAATTGTTCCCATGAAGTTTTCTTAGGACTTAAACAATGTAAGATGGTATGGATCAAAAATCTCCATTGGGGTGAAAATTTACTTTTTCGAAAAGTAAGTTTATCATCATTAAAAACATACCCCATTTGAGTGAGTTGTTCAAAAATTTCAGTATTATGCAAAAGACTAATACCATCTGCATATGCTAATTGGAGATGTCTCCTAACAGATGCTTCAGTAATAGCAAATGTATGCCCATCAACTGTAACAGTTATTTGTTGTTCTTCATTATTGACTGATTCGACAGTAACAGTCTGCCAAAACTGTTCAATTAAAGAAACATAGATAGTAGGATTGGTAGTTAAAGCATACCTGAGATGACTACCAGCAAGAAAGTCTACTATCTGATGGAATTCCTCACTCCCAGTTGGCTTTTGAAGAAAAGCCACCATATTATGTTTGTCGCAGAACTCCATATTGGCCATGTGCATACAAGATATGAGCAAAATTCTGATATGAGTGCTGGGTTAAGATCGATTTAGAATGAATTTGTATTGGTCAAAATCAATTGAGATTTTATAAAGAATGTATAAGGTTTGGAAAGTGGATAAATTGTATCTTTAAAAGAAATCGTGTAAATAAGGTAAAGATTACAATTATCCAAAGTAAGAACCTTATATACACAGTTAGTTGCGTAAAAATCTCAACGGTAATATTCAAAGAGTTGAAAATCTGTTATTGACCAAACAGTGTAAACGGTAACCCAGCAGTACAAATACTACCCTAGCAGTACTAACATTTGTACTAGCTGTACAAAATTTTACCCATCAGTATAAAGAATTTGCCTAGCAGTATTAACTTTTTCTCCAATAATCATGCAACAACATGCCTCCATTCATCACAAACACGCTAGAAATAACTAGATAGACATGTGAGAATTCATGAGGATCCATATTTATGCATAACCCATGAATAGAAGTCAAAGCTATTAGTCAAACCAAAATACTAATTTTGACCCATTTCATTCCAAAGTTAACCTTAAGTCATCCCAAAAACTTAGTTGAAAGAATAGTTTTTGGCAAACTATCAGCCATCAACGGATTTGAGAATTCTTTACCAGTTGTCGTTTGCCCTGGAATAGCCAATTCTTTCTTGTCTGTTAGACATGGTGAATTGATGACCATTTGTTGTGTGGTATACAACCAACACTGAAAGGATATTCATGCTATCATCAATATCCTCCCCTCAACTCTAGCATTTTCATCAAATCAGCATATCCTTTATTAATCAAATAAACTTTAAGCTCTAAACCTGCAAAATGTTAGTTCCAAACACAGAGAAATACAATCCATAACATCTTGCATAATACTCATAAGAGAATTAATTTCTCTTTGGGACCCAAGCCATTACTGACTTGACTCTGCATGTTGGATCAACATAGTCAAATTGCTTACAAATGTATGATCCACTGTTTTTGGAGACATGATTTATAACCTTAAGTTTAGTTAGGTCTCTAAACAACGCATGCTGTGACTTAACAGTCATTAATCCCTTGTCCCCTAACAGCACTTATCACTTTTTTTCTTTAACAGTATTGACATAATTTACCTTGACAATATTAATTTTGTTATTCAAATTTCTGTTTTTAAGTGCTGTTTGTTGGTAAAAATGTCTCCTAGATGATGAATGTGACTTCTGAAAAGCATTTGGTCTAGATTTTGCAACATTCACAAAGGATTTGGGTGCAGCAGTCTTAAATAGAACTGGCTCGGTTATAGAGTACTATCTGGTGCTGCTGTCTCTTGAAGAGTTTTTACTAACCGGTACTAATTGGTACTAGGCCAGACCTGGTTAAAACTGCTGTTAGAGCAAATTTCTTCTAGAATTAGAAAAATTTTGATGATTAGTCCTCATAGCATTATTCCAAATGCGTCTAATCTTCCCTCTTTGACCAGAGGTACCCTTTTTAACATTGTTCAAAAACAGGTTTTACGTACCTACTTTTTATCATGAAAATACAGTCTTTATTAGATGGTTAAAACTCCACACACAAACAAGCATTTGGAGTAAAACTGAAAATCACGAACTCCTAATTATCTTAGGGACATTGGTGTATTCCAGTTAGTACTGTTTATTCCTAGGATTTTGACTAACTTTCCTAGGTTGATCAGCTTGCTTAGGTTTTTGAACATTAGCTGATTCTGACACCTTTTCCATAGGCTCATCCTCATCACAATCAGAAACCCAATCTTCAATTATTGGGGCACCAGAGGTTTTCTTATCTCCTTTAGAGGAATTTTTTAAAACACTCTTATTAACCTTAACTCCATAGCCTTCAAATTCAGGCTGTTTAAACTCCTCAAGACCAGAGTTTGACAAATCAATAGTAAGGGGTGCAAATAAGCTTGTATGTGGAGGTGCAACTGCATTATACCCCACACCTTTTCTCTTGTTATCAGGTATTTGACTTCCTATCAATTTATCTAAGCTCTTAGAAGCATTTTCAAAGTTGTTAATCTTAATCTGATTACTTTATTTTTCTTTCTTAAGTCTTTCTATCTGACATATAAGAGCATTTATTTAATGATTCATTATTTGTGGAATTGTCTTTTAAGAAACAGCTCAATTTGATCATAAAGAATACCCTCTTTTTTATTGTAGAAGACTAGTTGTTTTCCACAGAAGCGTATACCTTTTTTATAGTTGGATAGAATCATGATTCGATTTATAGAGATCTATTCTTAAATTATCATACTAACATAGGATTAACGGTCTTCAAAGATTTTTAAGACAAGTTTTTTAAGAGCATGTTTTGTTATTGTGTACCTCTAATCTAAGTATGCCATATGAACCAGTTGGTTTGGACTTCCTATTCTGTCATAAAGCTCCCAATCAAATCTCGCTCCATATTTAGTCTAACATAGCTGTGAAGGGAAAGATTCTTCCACATTCACAGTTCTCCTTGGTGATGGTCTTGATTTCTGCTCTATTTTCTTGACTCTATGATTTCTGCCCTCTCTCCGCAAAATGTCCATATTTATGAATACTTAAAAAGCATTCTACCTTTGTACTTGTCATTAACCAGCAGTAACACTTCCATTGATGATATCTTATTTCTAGTTCTATGATAAAACATTTATTGCTTTTCATACTTGTAATGCCAATTGCACTTCATATCTATTTCTTCAAGATCATCTTTATGGATTTTCTCTAGGATCTTCATGAACAAACCTGAGACCATTTGCTTGATTGGCCAGAGAAGCAATTGATTGTGGCTTCAATGAGTCTAGAGTATTATTGTAGAAACTAGCAGTACTAAGGGTAGAGCTAGCGTACTAACCATGAACATTTAGACGTTTTAAAGTTTTAGACGTATTAACATCATTTGTACTGCTAGGAGTTGAAACAAATGCCACATTCTGTGAACTTGAATTTGAGCTTGAGATTGCACTTCTTTTGACCTCTTGTTCAACAATCTTAAAATTGTTGTAGAGATCATCAAAACTTATTGAGCCCGGATCTGGTTTGTTCCTCTAGACCACAACATGCATGCTCCACTTAGAAGGAAGGCTTCTCAAGAATTTAAAGTTTAGATCTTCTTGAGAGATGTTTTCACCTAAGATGGCTAACTGGCTTACAAATTTTTAAAGCCGGGTAAAGATAGAGTCAAGTGACTCTGAGCTAGAAGCATTGAAGTTCTCATACATCTGCTTCAGGAGTGTCTTTTGAGTCTTTTTGGTGGCTTCGTTACCACCAAATCTTGCTTCTATGGCTTCAAACAAGGTCTTGGCATCCTTGTATTGATTAAAAGTGAGTAGATGCTCACTTGGAAGTGTCATCATTAAAATACTTCGAGCTTTAAGATCATTCTTCTTTTGGATCTTCTCCTCAGCAGTAACAGCACCAAGCATTGTTAAAGTAGATGTACCATCAGCGTTTGTAGTGGTTCATGCTACTGGCTTAAAGGAGTTGCCATCCTCTATGATCTCCCAGAGAGCATAGTCTTGAAGTTGAATGTATGACTCTATTCTGAGTCTCCATGTGTCATAATCACCTTGCTTGAGAAGTGGCAGTTTTGCAAGAGCATTGTTTTGGGCACTTTCTAGATCCATCTCTTTGTGTGAGTAAAGAGTTCTTGTAGTTTGTGTCTTCTGTATCAAGGTTTCAGAACACCCGCTCTGATACCACTTGTGGATCCTTTGTAGATCTTTGATTAGCTTGTAAAAGCTTTAGTTATCTTAGATATATCTAAAACAACTAGAATAGAAACCTTGTGGTCTATGTATAAAGATTATGTGGAATTAATCTTTATATACTCAGAAGAACAATAAAACAATATCAAGAATTTATATACTCAGAAGAACAATAAAACAATATCAAGAACAAAAGATCTTTCTCTTAACTTTCACTATATTAAACAAATCACAAAACAACTATATGTTTTGCCTAATAGCTATCACTTAATTGATATGTATTTTTATTCGTGTTCTCTATATCTAACTATGCCGTAAGGGTTCCTTTTATACACCAAGGAAAAACCCTAATGGGCTTACAAAACACGTTAAGTGATCATGCATATCTATTCCTAATATAACTCATGCATATCACATAAGTAGTACTAACTATAATATACTAGCAGTATAAACTATTAACTAACAGTACTAATTTGTACTGGCAGTACTAACTATAACTAGCAGTACTAACTATTACAACTAGCAGTACTAATAACTTAGACTATTTTCTAAGTTCTTCAATAGCAGCATCAAGTTGAACCAGCAGTACTAACTTCCAAAGCTAGCAGTATTAAGTTGTAGAAGCCCTTAATTCCCAACACAAATATATTCATTTTTAATGATGTAAAGACTTAGGATTATCTAAGTAAACATAATAAAGTTTTCTTTAAACATATACTACTTCTCTATAAAATGGAAAAATCATTTTTTGAGATAAATACATAATTGGCGACATCACACAATCTTAAACCCGGATTTTATATCAGAAGTGCCGGTTCCATGTCTTAACACTGGACGGTTCTCATATACAGTGGAACCGTACTACATGACAGCCGGTTCCATAGATTTATACCGGCCGGTTCCATCCTGCAGATGGAACCGGCGGGTCCGTGATACAGTAGAATTTAGGCCTATAAATACCAAGCTACTTCTCTTGTTTTAACAACACATTCTCATCTACTTTTCTGTCACATTCATCTAACCTCTGATCTTTGATCATGTTTCTATCATATTAGTGTTTTTGGTGTTTTTTTAATATGAGAAGATTCACCGACTTATGCATACAAGTTCAAGCTTCAAGACTCGCTTGTTGTAAGGATCTCCCTTCTTATGAAGATCCATCTACTGATCTTGAGTCATCATCTCATTCTTCATTCTTATTCTAATCTATCATTGTAGTGTGTCGAGAATGGTTAGGGAAAAACTAGTTTGTAGAAAGTTAGGATTTGAGTTATCTATTGTGAGGTCGGTTCTATGTGTGTTAGAACCTTGCATTTAGATCAAGGGTGAATGTTGTGGGGTTTTGTCCTTCCATGATTAGGACACGGTATTTAGCTTAGTATCAGATTAAGAGTAAGCAACGAAGGATTGGTTCTTCCATAATAGGACTCGGTGTTTAGCTTAGCACCGGATAAAGGGTAAGCAACGTTGTGAGGCTTCTTCGCCAATTGAAGGAGATTAGTGAATAGTATTTACGAACTCTCGAGTAGGTGACTCGGGGAGTAGAGTAGGGCAAGGAAGGAGTCCTTGTAGCCGAACCACTATAAATACTTGTGCCATATCCTTTACTTTTATGTTTTGCATATATCGTGAAATCATGTGTGTATATTATACTAACAAATAGATCTAACAACCAACTAAACAATTTAATAAGAAATCTTGAAATCAAAACTTTAATTGGTAAAACTATTCAACCCCCCTTCTAGTTTTCCATAGTTTGACCACTCGGTCAATGATTTCAACGGGTTTCTCGACAACATGAAGCTTGTCGTCAATTTAGATTTCATGTAACGGAATAAAGAGTGTTTCGCCAGACAAACACTTCTTCAGATTCGACATGTGAAAAGTACTATGGACTTTGCTTAGTTGTTCCAGAAGTTTGAGTCGGTAAGCAACAGTTCCAACCTTAGCCAGAATATTAAGAGGTCCAATATAACGCGGGTTCAGCTTCCTCGTTTGCTGAAACGCATCACCCCTTTCCATGGTGAAACTTTTAACATCACCTTATCTCTAACTTGAAACTCTAGAGGTTTGATGTGCGGTCGTCGTAGGACTTCTACACGAGAATTTTTACAACTCCCTAGGCAGTGCACCTAATCGTTGTAGTGTAGTATGTGCAAGACTCGGGGTTGTTTATCGTTCACTCGAGGAATAGGTTGGGAAGGCTTGATCACGGTCTAATAGAATTCTAAGGGTTGAAGGAAGATTCTTTTTATATTTTTGTATTTTATGAAAGCAGGTGAAATCATATAATTGAGAGAGTGGTTTGGTTTTAGCTATTAAACTAAATATAATTCTAAACTAAAGGTGATGACAGTAAGATAAAAGATCGTGTCTATTTAATCATGTATTACTCCCTAGATTGCTTCTCCTAATGGTGTTGCCTTGTCACACTTGTGATGATCTGTGTAACTATTTCCTAAAGCATGAAACGTATTACTCGAACCCGCCCCTTCTTACTTTGTATGCGATAGAGAACGCACATGCAAGGTAGTATGAAGACCTATTTAAACGGCTCTAGGAGTTTACTAAGGGCAGTATAATACATTAATAGTGGATCAAAACCATAATTTGGGGGCAAGGTAGTATGAAGACTGTTACCGGAGGGTATATCCTTTCTAACAATACATTTACCTAGACATATCAACTGCGATACAGATAAAAGCTGGGTTTTTCTACGAGCCTAACGTGCACATCAATCACAAGAGGCAAAATGTACTACAGATTTACATTCTAGGTTTTATGCAAATCATTAATTGAAAAAAAATGTTAAGGTTTAGCCAGTTCATGTGCAAGAATAAAGCAGAACAATAAATCAATAACACATAGACATATGAATGATTAGTAAACCCGACTTGACAAACTCATGAATTGGAAGAGTTTCATTAGGGTTTTAAGCCCTAAAACATCTCCTAACAGCTGTAATCGAACTAGGGTTCGCCCTTTACCACTTTTTATTCTAAATTTACACCCTCAAAACCCTAATTTTGGTTGTATTATATATAATAGCGACGTGACGGCGATCGGTTTTTTTAGCCGTGACGTCGGCCGTAAAAGATGAACTCTATAGATTCTGCGTTTGGAGTCGGTGGTAGGGCTGATTCGTCGTCTTGACAATATGTGATTGCGTACATTAGATGAAGTGTGACGGCGTCGTGTATGAGATGCGACGCCGTCTCCAGGCTCTGTGAGCACAAATCTTCAAGAGTCTTGGTGTTGGTTCGTAATCTCGTCCGTTTCTTCTCCAAATGAGCCTAAGTCACGTGTAATTCATCCAAATGTCATCCAAATGAGAAATACCTGAAAAGGAACGATTAAGTACCTATTTTGGGCATAAACACACGATATTGGGGGTTAAACAACCCTGAAAAAGTGTATAAAATGACACCTCATCAAATACCCCTACACTTGGGATTTGCTTGTCCTCAAGCAAATGGGCTTTTCTACCTAGACAATAACAATATGAGGGGTCATTTTACCTACTCTTTAAAAATATTCTACAACACAACCTTCTAGACCTCGTAATTAAAAGCACAGAAAGTATATACTAGCACCTCACATAAGTGTTTGGGATTCTCTCTTTCTCTCGGGTGTATAATGAATTATAACATATGGGGGAAACGGAAAAATCAACACTCATTACATGTCATAGCATATAAATTACCATAGGCTTGGTAAAGGATCAAACCTCCACCGCTAGGCGCAAGTATTAGTCATCACTATCTAAGAGGTCTTTTAAAGGGTTGTCGGGTGTAGGTGTAAGATAACATATAACAGAAACGAAAATAGATGGGATGCATTTGGGTGGCTTTAGGTGAATTTGGAGTGGAAGGGTTAGCTAATTATTTACACGAATACACTTTGGTTTGGTTGCTAAGCCAAGACTCGGACGAAGATATACAAACTCTACATAGGGTTTATACATCACATAGGGTTTATAACACGTACCCCTACACTTGAGCTTTTACATGCTTGAAATATATAATCTAACTATTGACCCGATTTGAGGTGGATCAAAATAACATGGAGATCATTTGACAAACATATGAGGGTATTAACTTAACTTTTCTTCCGCGAAATAAATACTACCATGAATCTCAATTGTCCCAAAACTGTATTTACAAGGATAAGAACTTAGCAACCGTGTACTCAATAATTAACTTGGGTTAAACACAATAATGTACTAAAGGTGAGTACATATAAGGTAGGCAAAGGCTTTTTAGGTGTAACGATTGGTTTAAGGGTGACAATGCTCTTCATTAATAGTCTGGATTAACCAGAAAATTACGAGAACCGTGAAAAAGGATAGGCTCGGAGGGTTGTACTAGGGTATCCTGCACTAAAAGCGAGTGCATGGCAAGGGTGTGGGATAGTTATATAATCGATGTGACCATCATAACAATTACAGGTTTAAAACATGGGTTTTTCCTAATGCCTCTTATCAAGCAAATCCTAATACTTACTATATGGTCTCGGGATGCATCACTAAAACAAGTTCTTGAATTTAATATACTACCGTTACACTCATATGAATTTTACTAACACTAGACATTCCAGAAAAGGCGACAAAGACCACACATACACATCCGTAACGACGGAATAGACACATGTGACTACTCACTCCTTAACTCGAACCGGGTAAAGATAAAATCATCTTGGGTTACAGACGATAGGTACCCGAATTCCTAAAGATCTAAGGGCGAACCTCACATTTTTTGGGTGGAATTTTAAGGGTTATTGTGCTAGTCATATAAATTCCTATCCATGGGACGCTAATAATACTCGGTTTTCGTTGGTATGTGTCATAAAAAAAATTAAATTTTGGTAAAAATCACCATTTTATGCTATGTTTCGATATATTACTCATCTTTTTAAGAACAAAGCAAATGACAAATAAAGAAACAGTTTCTAAGGCTTATTTCCCCCTACACTTATTTTGAACATTGTCCCCAATGTTCTCTGGAAGTACCCGTTAAAACAGATAAAGGGAAAAGAAAACAAGTAAAAGAAACTAGTACTCCCCTGGTTTACTCAGTAATGGAGAAGAAACATGCGATAACTGGTTAGATCATCCTTTGAGAATCATCTAATGAAACTTCCTAAGAACTTCCAAGTTTCTTCTCATCAAATATAACCTGTAATCAAAGACAGAGAAAACTATACCAAGCATAAAATGTGCGATTCACCAATATACAATATGAATTTAGGGTTCGACTCGATAGATAGGATGAAAGAATTGTTAATCTAATTAGGTTTTGCAGGTTTATACAGAAGGATACATATATTAAATGTTGTGCAAGTTTTATTTTCAAAAATGATTAAAAACTTTAAGTTTTCTTGACTTGGGCGTTTGACGCTGTCAGGGTTTGTGTGACCCCGTCGCAGGTGTCGTGGCGACGACGTCGCGTGTTAATCGTGACGCCGTCTCCACCGTCTGTGAAAATGAATATTTTGTTTTTGATAAAAAATTTCCTGCACTTGATTCCATACGTTAGTTTCTGTATAAATTGCTGTACAAAACCTGAGATTCAACAATTCAATCATATGACTCGATACTGACATAAATTATTCTAAACAATTCATTAGACATGTTTGAATATGGCTCAAAAGCCGGATAGATTCCCCTACACTTATTGTTTGCAAAATACCTTTGATTGAAATTAAGACGAGGTTAAAAACAATACAAAGCATGATTACAAGATAATTCAAACATAATAAAACAAACTATGAAGAATAAAACACACATGACACTCCTAATATGCGGGAAAAGTAAATTGGGTTGCCTCCCAAGAAGCGCTTTTCTTTATTAATGAGTCTTGTAGCTAGACTCAAAGTCACATCACGTGTCGTAGAAGTGGTCCAAGTTGATGATCTCCCTTGGACTTTCCTTTTCGGAGAGCTTCCTAGTGGTGGGAATTGATTGAAGGGTTTTGGTGAATTCCTCTCCATCAGGGTCGATTATTCTAATTTTAGCATGCCATGCCCCGTCTCCATTTTTAGGTGGTTTGCTCCAGTCAATTGGTTTTTCAATTAGGTCCTCTGATTCCCACATGTTACACTTAAGGTTAATGGGTATGGCTCCCAGAAACTCTACCATTCTTCTAAACACTAAGGTATCCTTAAAAGGATTGAGCTCGGCATCTCTAAAAATTTCCCATTCCCCGGGCAAGTGGCAAGCTATGAAGTCTTTTCTGGCGTAGTAAGGGGGTTTTGCGCCTATTCCATCCGTGCTAAGTCGGGGTTTATAGGATTCCCTTTTTCTAAGTGTGGTCCAATAAGGTGCTTCCTCCTTTCCTAATTCTATTCCTTTTACACTGAATATTGACCTAGTGATTCCTTCTCCTACCGCTATTTTAGCCATCCTACAATCAATAACTGCATCGGCGGTAGCTAGGAATCCTCTTCCTACAAGTAAAGGGGTCTCGGGGTCCTTTTTCATATCGAGTACGTAGAAGTCATTCAATAGTTTTAGTTTTTCTATGTGGACTTCTACGTCTTTAACGATCCCGACAGGGTAGGATTTAGTTCCGTCAGCCAATCCAAAGATGTGATCAGTCTTTTCTAATAATCTTATGTTAAGCTTTTGGAAGAGGTACAGCGGGATTATGTTTACACATGACCCTAAATCGGCTAGAGTGTCGAAAGGTTATGAGTCCCCTAATATACAAGGTAGGGTGAATAGCCCAGGGTCCCCCATCTTTGCTGGTGGTTCTCCTTGAACAAATGCTGATCCGTTTTTTTCTATTTCTAGACTCTCAGCATATTTATCTAATATAGCGTTATATATTAAAGCGTGGGTTAGGACTTCTAGAACCGGAAGGTTAAGGTGCAAATCCTTAAATTCGTCTTCAAGGGTCAGTTCGGGTTCCTCTGGTTGTTGTGGTTCAGTGACTGCATCATTGAAATGTGCCTTGGTAGCGTTGATTGATGTGGATGGTTGAGATGAGCATTGAGGATCGATAATTGGGTAAGAAAGAGCAGACGAAACTGGATGGGTCCCCAGTTTTGGGTTCTTAACCGTATCACTAGGTAGTGTGCCCGCTATTCGGTCGGTGATGGCTTTCAACACAATGTCGATTTTGTTGGTCATCTCGCTTTGCTGTTGTTTGAAATCGGCTTCAAACCTAGATAGTCTAGCGTATTGAGATGCCATGAATTCGGAAACCAGTCCTTCTATACTTGATTGATTATTGAAATTTTGAGGACGGTTGTTGAAGGGACCGTTTGAGATCGAACCGTTGGGTTAGAACCGGTTAGGTGGGTTTGAGAAATTATTTTGGGAGTTTTGAGGTTGTCTCTACCTAAGGTTCGGGTGACTTTTCCATGACGGATTATAGGTGTCACCAAGATTGTTTTGCTCAGGCTTAAAGGTATACCACTTACCTCCCGCCTCATCGGGCTTAAAGGTATACCACTTACCAAGAATGTTTTGCTCGGGCTTAAAGGTATACAATATTTATTTAGATATGCTGAGGGGAGGAAGCAGGGGGCTATGATGTCTGGTGGACCGTTTGTTTCACGTCTTACTGAGCATTTTGGGTTGCTTACTGAGGAGAGGCTTCAGGGGTTGACAGTGGTAGTTCATAACCTCCCGATGATTGATATGGATGAGCTGGTCAGGTTACGGGTCTGTGATAGGTTAGGAGATACTTGGGCTTTGGTTGCACGTGGACTAGAGAGGCAGCATGTTGCTGTGGCTGGAGCTGCTTAGGCTGATCAGGAGATTCTTGATGAGGGTGTTCAGGCTGATCCAACACCCGTACATGCACCTCAAGCACCCTCAGCTGCTCCCAGACCTAGGAGTATGCCACAGAAGATTCAGAGATTAGAGGAGGAGGTTCGTGGAGTACGTGAGAGTTTGGCCGAGCAACGCGTTTTGGTAGGGAGGATGAGCGGTGAGCAGAGTAGACTTTCAGGTTGGGTGGCCGATAACATTACTCAACTCTTGAACCAGAGTGGTGAGAGCTATGTAATATTTATACAACGAGTTCATTGTATATCTCAAGTGGGGGGATGAGAATTAAAACGCTTACTTGTCCTATTTTTCATAATAATATGCCTAATTTATTGATGTGCGGTCGTCGTAGGACTTCTACACGAGAAGTTTTACAACTCCCTAGGCAGTGCACCTAAACGTTGTATTGTAGTATGGGCAAGACTCGGGGTTGTTTATCGTTCACTCGAGGAATAGGTTGGGAAGGCTTGATCACGGTCTAACAGAATTCTAAGGATTAAAGGAAGATTCTTTTTGTATTTTTGTATTTTTGTATTTTATGAAAGCAGGTAAAATCATATATTGGAGAGAGTGGTTTGGTTTTATCTAATTAAACTAAATAATAATCTAAACTAACGGTGATAACAATAAGATAAAAGATTGTGTCTATTTAATCATGTATTACTCCCTAGATTGCTTCTCCTAATGTTGTTGCCTTGTCAC
>BQNB010000427.1:11002-50327 GCA_026074375.1 Tanacetum coccineum | reverse complement strand
GGAGAACCTATCATTTGCTGGTGTGTTCTCTTCATCACTTGATCGGACATAAAAAACACTCAAACTAATCTCACTATCAGTTTCAGAATTGTTACTCATTTCATTCAATTGTATGCCATATCCTAAACCAGTTTTATCTCTAGCACTCATTTGACTGTTGAGTAATTCATCAAGATTCTTGGATGATTCTTCCCATTTTTCTATCTTTAATTTTAACTCATCTCTTTCCTTAATAACTTTCTCTAATTCCAGGTTAAGGTTGTTCATTTTTATTTCTTTGCATTTAAGCTCATAGTTTTGAAACTCATATTTTCACCCCAAGCCATTTCATTCTTTTCATGTACAAGTATCCTGGATTCTAGTGACTCTAAGGCTAACTCATAACCCTAAATTTCTAGTCTTGCTCTCCTATGTTTTTCTCTTTCACTATCATAATTCTATTGAAGAGTTTTAAAAGATTCAAGACATTGTTTAGAACATTTTTGTACATCATTGTTAGAAGAACTTGATGAGCTTAAAGGAGAGATAGCCATTAAAGCATAGTTGACTGGTTCTATTTCAAAATCATTACTCTAGTCATATCCTCCTAGACCATCTTGAGCCACCAGTGCATGTGATGAAGGTTCATTTGTTGATGCATTGCTCTTGCCATTGTCACCATAAGATCTTTTCCCTTGATTCCTTCTAGATCTGCATTCCCTAGCAAAATGCCTTTTTTATGACAGTTGTAGCACTCAATTTTTGATTTATCAAGTCAAACATGTCATTTTTCTTTGAAATCTATGTTCCTTCCTGTCTTCTGAATGAATTTTCTCACTCTGACAGTCAACATAGCCACCTGCCATCTAAGATCCAATTCTTCCAAGTCATCTTCATCAATCTGCTAAAAATCCTCATTTTTAAGTTGAGGATTGGTTGTTGGTTGTGCAAAGAAAGAGCATGCAACATCATGAGCACATAGGGTAGATAAAACTTGACTAATTCCACCAGCAGTACTAACCCCAAAATCTACATTGGCAGTACTAATTTCATTAGTACTGCTAGTGTTCTCAGAGGAAAGAAATGCCAAGTTCTGAGAAGTAGAAGTAGAACTTGAAGACCTTTTCATCTTATCTTCGTAGACCCTAAGGTTGTTGTAGTGGTCATAAATATCAATCTCATCAATGTCTGGCTTATTTCTCATGATTAGAGCAATTTGATTCCATGAAGGAGGAAGACTTCTTAGGAACTTCTGGTTGATATCTTCCTTTGATATTGGAGCACCATGAACCTCCACGTAACTTATGAGTTTTTGAAACCTATCATAAGCCGTGTCCAAACTTTCATTTGATGCAGTAGAAAAATTTTCAAACTGATGTTTTAGAACATTTTTCTGCATCTTCTTGGATTCTTCATTACCTCTAAACCTTGATTTGATTGATTCCCAGAGTGATTTAGCATCTGCAACATTGTGAAACTTGAGAAGATATTCATCAGGTATTGCTAAAAGCAAGATGCTCTTAACTCTTTCCTTTAGTAGCCAGTTATTTAGCAATCTTAGGAGCAGGAGGAGCAGATGTTTCTCCAGTTGGTGCAAGCTCTTCTTCTAGATCTCCATTGACAATAACATCCCATAGGTTATGGTCCGTATGACAAATATATTGTCTCATTCTCATGCTCCAAATATCATATTATCCCTTCCTGATGATAGGGATTTTCATTACTGTGATAGTGGGTGGAGGAATGTCTTGTTCTGCCATCTTACAATTGAGTTCTTCTTATTTAGAGTTTCCACACAAGCTCTGATACCACTTGATGGATTGTTTTCTGAATAGATCTTAACCTTTAGCTTGTAAAGGGTTTGTTCCTTTAGATAATTCTAAAGCAACAATAATGAAACACTGATTTGAACACTATTGATTATGCGGAAACTAATCAATAATGCTAAGAAGAACAATATTAAGAATCACAAAAGAACTTTATATTATCACTTGAATCTGCCTAGGTTACAGATTACAAAGACTATGATTGCTAATAGATCTCTATTGATCTGTGTAGAACTATATCTACTAACTATGCCTAGGGTTCCTTTTATAGACTAAGGAAACCCTAATGGGCTTTACAAAACGCGTATAAAGATCATGCATATCCTTTCCTAAGATATCTCATGCATATCTCATAAACGGTACTAACTATTTTATACTAACGGTACTAACTATCTGATCAGTACTAACATTTTGTACTGTCAGTACAAATTACAACTAGTGGTACTAACTAATATAACTAACGGTACTAAGTCAGGAATGCATAATTCCCAACACCCAAAACAAGAAAGAAACAATGGTGGTTTGCTTGAGAGTGTTTGTGTGTTTTAAGAGATTCAAGAAGTGTCATATGTTAAGTTTAGATGGGTATTTATAGGCTCATGAGCTAGTTGGTATACCTAGTCCCAATCCAAAGCCAAACCGTGCCCTAGTAAGTGGTTTCATGGTTTTTAGTTAACTTCACATGGTTTTGTTAATACTTCCTAGTACCATTCTTAATTACAAGGTTTTGGTACAAGATTTACCTAAGATTATGAGACCTCATGGTTTGTGTGTTGGTGATCTCTTGGCCGCGGGTATCAAGACCAAAAGAGGGATCCAAAGAGGTTATTAACCATTGTGTTTTAAGTTAATAGGAGACATTAAGGACAAGCCTTAATTAATCTCTTGTTGTACAAGTACTTTGTATAAGATTTTTAAGGATTTTCTAGGTGACTTTGTGTATGGGACGTGTAGAATCAAAAGGAAAAGGGAAGTTTTTGAGATCTTGCTAGTATTATACAAGTACAAGGTTTAATTAAGAGGTAATTGTACAAATGTGTAAGTATCCATATGTTTTAAGGTTGTTGTTTACCTACATTCGGCCATAATGGCTTAATAACACAAGAATTGATTAACTTTTGTGTTTAAGGTTTAAAAATGGGTATTGGTTTGAGTCTAGGTAAGTCTAGGTATTTCCGGGGTGTGTCTAAATGTATTTTATTACGAAACGTAAGCCTTTTACGTGACCAATAAACTTAAAATGCGCAAAGTTAATAATTATCTTCCTAATAATTACTTAACACTTGCTTGACGTAAACCTTACTTTATTTGGTGACCGTTTACGTTAAATGATTATTTCTAGTCTACGCGATTTAGCTTAAAAGTTAAATTAAAGGTAAACGCGTATCGGACTAAAATAATTAGTGAAGAATAATAGAACTGTAAAATGACCTAAAATTGAGAAGTGTTACAGTCTCCACCCGTTAAAAGAGCTTTGTCCTCAAAGCTTAAGACCTTGTAGTGGATGACGAAGCCCGATTTGTGAAAAGCTGTGGGTATTTCTGTTTGAACGAATCTTCACGTTCCCAGGTGAACTCAGGACCTCTCCTAGAGTTCCAGCAAACCTTAACCAATGGTATCCGGCTTCGCTTTAATCGCTTGATCTCCCGTTCCATAATTTCAACGGGCTCTTCCACAAACTGGAGCTTATCATCAACGTGAATTCCTTCCAACGGCATGACTAGCGGTTCGTCAGCGTAACATTTCTTCAGGTTAGACACATGGAAAGTATGGTGAACTATGCTAAACTCTTAAGGAAGTTCCAGCCTGTAGGCAACCTTCCCAACCTTCACTAACACCTTGAAAGGTCCGACATATCTCGGGTTCAACTTGCCCCGCTTACCGAATCATACAACCCCTTTCCAAGGTGAGACCTTGAGTATAACCCTATCCCCAACTTCGAACTCCATCGGCTTTCGCTTCAAATCAGCGTAGCTCTTTTGTCGATCCTGAGCAGCTTGAATTCTCTGCTTGATCAAGACAATCTTTTCCGTTGTTTCTTGGATCATTTTTGGACTAGTCAGTTGTGCTTCTCTAACTTCGGCCCAACACACATGTGATTGAAATTTTCGGCCATAAAGTGCCTCATAAGGTGCGGCCTTTATGCTAGCATGATAACTGTTGTTATATGAAAGTTTAGCTAATGGCAAATGCTTGACCCAGCCTTTGCCAAAATCGATCACGCAAGCACGTATCATGTCCTCGAGAGTTTGAATAGTCCTCTCGCTCTGTTCGTCAGTTTCCGGATGATACGCGGTGCTCATACTCAGTTCTGTACCCAAAACTTTCCGAACTGATTTTCAGAAGTTTGATGTGAACCTCCCATCACGATCACAGATGATTGAATCAGGTATTCCGTGTCTTGATACTATCCTGTTCAGGTACAACCTTGCCAACTTGTCTAGCGGATCATTTTCCTTTATTGGCAAGAAGTGAGCAGACTTTGTGAGTCGATCCACAATCACCTAGATGGTGTCAAAACCTTGTGACGACTTAGGAAGCTTGGTGATAAAATCCATCATGATATTATCCCACTTCCATTCGGGTATTGCTGGTTGTACTAACAGTCTTGATGGCCATTGATGTTCGGCCTTGACCTTTGCACATGATTGCAGTTTTACGTACCTATAAAATATATAATAAAAATACTACTTAGGTAAATTCCAACTATTCACCTTTAAATAAGGTAAAAAGTTAAGACTTACAAAAATAATATAATATATATAATGTGTGACAAGAAAAACAATATTCTTTTTACTGACACTGAATGTGTTGTTCTTTCTTCTGACTTTAAGCTTCTTGATGAAAGTCAAGTCTTGCTTAAAGTTCTCAGAAATAACAACATGTATAGTTTTGATTTAAAGAATGTTGTTCCATTAGGAGGTCTAACTTGTTTATTTGCAAAGGCCACTTTAGATGAGTCTAATTTATGGCATAGAAGGCTTGGTCATATAAACTTTAAAACTATAAACAAACTTGTGAGGGGAAACCTTGTGAGAGGTTTGCCTTCAAAGCTTTTTTGAAAATAGCCAAACATGTGTTTCCTGTCAGAAGGGAAAGTAACATAAAGCCTCCTATAAGACCAAGACTGTGAGCTCTATTTCCAAACCTTTATAGTTATTACACATGGATTTATTTAGCCCAGTTTCTATGAAGAGTATAAATAAAAAGTCTTACTGCCTAGTTGTCACTGATGACTTTAGTAGATTTAGTTGGGTTTTCTTTTTGACCACTAAGGATGAGACTCCTAAGATCCTTAAGAACTTCATAACTGGCATAGAAAACCAAACAGACCATAAGGTTAAAACAATCAAATGTGACAATAGAACTGAATTCAAGAATAGAATTATGAATGAGTTATGTGATATGAAGGGTATTAGAAGGGAATTTAGTGTTGCTAGGACTCCTCAGCAAAATGGTGTTGCTGAGAGGAAAAATAAGACACTAATAGAGGCAGCTAAGACTATGCTAGCAGATTCTAAATTTCCAACTACCTTTTGGGCTGAAGCAGTTAATACTGCTTGCTATGTCTAAAATAGGGTGTTAGTTATCAAGCCTCACAACAAGACCCCTTATGAACTTTTCTAGGTAGAAAACCTGCCTTAAGCTTCATGAGACCATTTGGGTGTCCTGTTACAATCCTAAATACCTTAGATCACCTAGGTAAGTTTGATGGAAAATCTGATGATGGATTCTTTGTAGGATACTCTATCAATAGTAAAGCATTTAGAGTATTTAACACTAGAACCAGATTTGTAGAGGAGAACCTGCACATAAATTTTCTTGAAAACAAACCAAATGTTGCAGGAACTGGACCTAACTAGATGTTTGATATTGATACTCTAACCATGTCAATGAATTATCAACCAGTTTTTGCATGGAATCAAACTAATGGTAATGCAGGTACCAAAGCAAATATTAATTAAGGATAAGGAGGAATAAAGACAGTTCCTGGTCCACAATATGTACTCCTACTATTTTTTACTTCTGATTCTCAAAGTCCAAAGAGCTCAGAAGATGAAGTTACTGATGATGCTGGAAAGAAGAATGGAGTTCTAAATCCATCAAAAAAAGATGACAAAAGTGATCAAGGGGAGGCTACTAACACTAACAGTACTAACAGACTTAATACTGTTAGTTCATCAATTAATACTGTTAGTTCTTCTTTTACTACTACGGATCCAGGAAGAGAAAGAGCCCAAAGGAATGAGTTTTAAAGTGTGTTTGGACAAGACAAGGATGCTAATGGCAACAATATCTATAGGATGTTCACTCCTGTTAATGCTGCTGGATCCTCTTATGATAATCTTGATGGATCAATCCCTGTTAAAGCTGCTACTCTTCCCAATGCTGATCTTCCTACTGATCCTCTCATGCCTGATTTGGAGGATACTGTTAATCTTCTAAATACTGGTATCTTTAGTGGTGCATATGATGATGAAGATGTGGGTGCAGAGACTGACTTCAATAACTTGGAAACAACCATGAATGTCAGTCCCATTCCCACAACCAGAATTTACAAGGATCATCCTAAAAACTAGATCATTGGAGACATAAATTCAGCTACTCAAACAAGAAGGATGAACAAGATTTCTGAAGAACATGCTATGGTTAGTTACATTTAAAAGTAGAGGAGAACCAACCATAAAGATTATCAGAATTGCTTATTTGCCTATTTTCTCTCACAAATAGAACCCAAGAAGGTGACACAAGCTTTGACAGATCCAAACTGGATAGAGGCAATGCAAGATGAGTTGCTACAATTTAGATTGCAGAAGGTTTGGATATTGGTTGATTTTATAACACCCCATGTTTTAGGGTTATGTATGTCGTCAATAAATTCACTATTTATTTTTAGTATTGTACACATTTGCTTTTAAACCGTAAACGTTAAGTTAAATCGCGTAAGCTAAAAATTATCGTTCAATATAAACAGGCATCAAACAATTAAATGTTTACATCAAGCAAGTGTTAATAAATTATTTTAAGGAAAATTATTAACTTTATTCATTGTATTTTTATTGGTTGTGTAAATTAATTACGTTTTGAGATAAAATACGTTTAGGCATACCCGGAACCACCAAAACTTTTCTACGCTTCAACAAATACCCACTTTTATACCCAATACATAAAAATTACACAATATTACTCTACATACATACATATGGCCGGATATGGGTTAGAGAAACCAAAGAAATATCAAGTTGAGAACATACTTCCTCATTTTCATGAGATGTTCTCAACTATTAGGGAACACTTAGATATTTTATGCAAGACTTCTATGCATCTTGACCAAAGACTTCCATGATTTGCTCACTTATGTCTTGGACTTCCATGTTCACCATTTGACTAGCCTAGTGCATATAATACTTGCACTCTTGATAGGAAAAACACACAACACTTCAACACTTAGCAAAAAGATCAACTTTTCCTCCCTTTTCTTCCTTATTTGGCCACGGCAACAAACACCCTTCATATATAATCCATAGCTTGATTTTACAAGACCATACACACATTCACACATCATTCCTATGATAACCTAAGGTGCTTTGAAGGGTTGGCTAAGCATTTGCAAGATTTAATCAAGTGATTTCAAGATTAGGGTTTTCTTGGAAAACTAGGGTTTTCACCCTTTGTTTTCAAGCAAGGATTTAAATCACAAGGGTGTGATTTGTTTTCCCATTTACCACTCATCATACTAAGGTTATCTAAGACCCTACTCATTTCATAATCATGATTTTATGTGTATATAAGTTCTTTATAGCAAGAATCACCATTAGGATACTTTTAAACATGTAAAATGATCTTTGGCTTGTGATCATGGTTTTGTATATTTTTACTCATATTATAAGGTTGATAATATCATGATATGATGGTAATATAAGTATTGTATCATGTTGAGTTAAGTGTAAAAATTATAAGTATAAACTAGTAAGTAAAAGTTACTTATGGAAGTTCATGGAAATATAAGTATGTACCCATTTGGATCTTGTGATTCTTGGACAATATATGGACAAATGATGGATTAGGGACCCTAAAGATGGAAGACATGTGAAAATGAGTGTTGTAATAGACTTGTAACAAAGTGGTTAAGCTAGAAAGTTACGAAAACAAGTTTTAACATATTTTTATCAAGAATTTCATTAGGGTCTGTTTGAATTCGATTTTTAAGGTATACATTTTATATTTTTATAAAATACTACGTCTCATGACGATTCCAAAAAGGTAAGAAACTCGAAAAACGGATAAATAACGAAAAAGATACGATAAAAACACGATTTACGTTAATACCGGTTTTATAAAATAAACTTTATAAAAGCAAGTTATAAAATACTTCTAAAACAGAAAGTTTAGTATTTTTCACAGATTGTACATACTTTTAGGATTTCAAAATGATAAGAATCGTAATTTTTCAATTAATAACGAAAGAGTTATGAATTTCGCAAGTTTACGATAATTAACACTTTTATAAAATAAATTTTATAAAAAGTTACTGTTCATGACAGAAACATTTATTTTTGTAAACCTCATAAATAAATAGAACTTTCAATTACGAGAACGTGCTCGAAAGAATTACTAAAAACGGAGCTAAAACGAATAAAATACGACGTTTACGATAATTAAAGTTTATAAAAGTAATTTTATAAACTATGAACAGTAAAAATTACTGTTCATCAGCAGACCCCACTTTATAAAAATGTGATAATTTTAATAACGAAGACGTGCTCGAAGGAATCGCTAAAATCGGGATTAAAACGAATAAGTTGTTGCATTTACGGGTTTTACGACAATTAAATTTATAAAAGTAAATTTATAAAACGTCATGAACAGTAAAAGTACTGTTCATCAGAAGGTTATAAAATATAAAAATGTAATATTTTTATATATCATCTTAATACGAAGACGTGGACGTAAGAAACGCGAGAAACGGGTTTAAAACGGGAAAGTTATGCTAGTTTTTCTAAAACGATAATTATAAACGTTTTCGCTTTATAACAACGATTTATAAATTACAAATAGATGGTGATGAGCTATATAGGATTGTATACGATATTAGTTATCGAAGTGCATAGTACTTATACGACCTATGTTTGATTAGGTTGCCTTTGGATTCGTCCGTGACTCGTTATTTCACTTACTCGATTATTACTCATTCACTTCACTACCGAGGTGAGTCTCATAGCCCCCGTTTTACTTGTTTTCAACTGTTTTGGGGGGAGAATACATGCTCGTTACTAAACTGTTAACTTAATTGGTACTCGATACAAACTTGCATACATACTCGGTTACATTCCCGCAATTATTCTTATAGACTATGCATTTACTTTTAATACCTTGTGAGATTATAGCCTCCATGTTTTTACGGTTTTAAATATATTATTTTGGGTGAGAACATGCTTTGCTTTACAATGGACGCAAGACCCCTTTGAAATACTTACTATTTTGTATATTGCATACCATGCAATACTTACTGTTTTGGATATTGTATACCATGCAATACTTACTGTTTTGGGATATTGTATACCATGCAATACTTACTGTTTTGAATATTGTATACCATAAATACAATACAGTTTTGAATATTGTATACTATGCAATACTTACTGTTTTGGATATTGTATACCATGCAATACGCACATCTTAAACAATTACGGTCCACAACAAACATTTTACAAACCTATTAATTCACCAACTTTATGTTGACCGTTTTAAGCATGTTTTTCTCTGGTTAATAAGATACAAGAAACAAGGATACATTGGTGGTCTACATTGTAGAGTCATTTCTATAAAGATTTACGTGCATTACATTTTGGGGATAGTTGTCATGTAGAAAAATCTTCGCATTTTCAAGAATGAACAAGTTTAGCCATTGAGCTTTTGTAACAATAATTTATTTAATCCAATGTATCATTTTCAAACGACACGTTTAGTGGTCGTTCTCTCATGTCTTGTGTAATGTTATTATGAAGTAACGCTCTCGGATCCTTATTCCACTGCGACCCATTTTGGGGGTGTTACATCAAATACCCAACAACATCTTAATTCATGATGATTATGAAGTCATAAGGTGGTTAGGTTAGGAATTAGTCCTATGATCCAACCAGAACCGAAGGGATCTACCCAAGGACAATCTATAGTTAGAAATAGCAGTCCTTAGGTATGATTGGAGATGAATGAGTGTAAGGGAATAATGCCGACTAAGGTTGAGCTAACACTGGAACAATCATAACAAGGTGTTAGTAATAACGTCTTGGTAAGCATTGGTTGAACAATGAAAAAGAAATGTATGGATAAAGGGTCAAAAGAAATAAGCCCTCTACACACTTTAGGCAGAAACCGGGTTAATACATAATCTATTAGATTCACAAAGACAGTCACCACCCCTACCAGATTATGTTCTAGAGCTGATTATACCCGAGTATTATGCCACTGACGGTTGAGGTGTTTCCGGAGGAGGAGTAAGCCACTGTCTGCTGCTGCCTCACCCACTGCCTTCATCAGTCCACCCAGATTGTGTTCCGGAGTCCGATCCTAAGGCGGACCCAGCGGAGGATGACGACGAGGACCCTGAGGAGGATCCTGTTGATTATCCTGCCGATAGAGGAGATGACGACGATGACGAGGAGGGGTCATCAGAGGATGATGAGGATGATGATATAGACATCGTGGCCGATGATGATGAGGAGGAGGAGGAGCACCCAGCTCCTGCCGACTCTGTAGTTGTTGCTTTACCAGCTACGGATCAAGCCCCATCTGCTAAGGAGACAGAGCCGTTCAAGACTGACGAGTCTGCGGCTACACCACCACCACACCCTGCATATCGTGTGACAGCTAGGATTTCTATTCCAGCTCCAGTACCTACACCAGTATGGTCCGATGCAGAGGTTGCCAGACTTCTCGCTATATCTATTCCACCGTCATCACCACTCTCCTTATGGTCTTCACCACTTCCCCAGATACCTTCTCTACCACTACCCCCGATACCATCTCCATCACTACTAGTATCACCACCACTACTAGTATCACCACCACTACCAGTATCATCACCAGTACCTGTATTATCTCCATCATCACCTGCTAGTCCTATTCGTTCGTTGGGCTATTGAGCTGCTATGATCCGGCTAAGAGCCGAGGCCGCATATACTTCTTATTCACTACCATTACCACCACCCTTGCATTTACTCTCTACTGACTGTAGAGAGGACAAACCCGAGGTTACCTTACAACCTCGAAAGAGGTTAGGTATCGCTCTTTGTCCTGCAAACGAGGTCAGAGAGAGCTCGTCTGCTGCTGCTAGACCAGCTAGAGGTCTTAGGGCAGACTATGGTTTTGTAGCTACTATGGATAGGGAGATCAGGCATGATTCAAAGAGAGATGTTGGATATGGGATCACCGACTCGTGGGATGAGATAGTTGAGACCCTGCAGGGGGCACCAATTAGTACTGACACGGAGTTAGATCAACATATGACAGCGTTTGAGACTAGGGTTAGGTAGGACACAAATGAGATTTATACGAGGTTAGACGATGAGCACTCTGGGTGACAACTATTGGCTGTTCGGCTCAACATGTTGTTTAGGGATTGGCGTGCACATGCACATACTGCTAGACTCATAAAAACTGAGGCTAGGATGTCTAGAGAGGCTTGGGGATGATCTATGGATGTGAGTGACCTTGCGCATGCAGAGGTTATGTTTCTGCGTACCACAGTGTTAGCTCAACAGTAAGAGATTAGAGAGTTACAGTCAGCGGACCGTAGGAGACAGAAGGTGATTACAGAGATGCTGGCGGCAGACTGTAGGAGACAGAAGCAGTTCACAGAGGCACTGAAGCTGATAAAGAGACTTCAGACTCAGATGACAGAGTTCGAGAGACAGCAGGGACCCGCCAAAGGTCCTACACAGCTAGATGCACCAGAGGAGACTGGTAGTAGTTCTTAGATCATGTTATGGCTATTTATTTTGTACAGCCTACTAAGTATTACGGGTTCAATCCTGGCTAGTATGGCTTTAGGTTGTATATATTCTTTTATCTTGTAACCTAATCGATGTGATCATTTTGTATCTGAACCAATCATGTATGTTTTCCAATTATATATGAAATGGTGGTATTATGTCATGTCTGTAATCGAATTTGTTGTGAATGAATGTCGATTTGGTTATATCTTTGTTGATTATAATTCAGTTGTATATTTCACTGTGTGATGTGATCTCACTTTACTTATTATTCTTATGTCATGTCATGGTTATGAATTTACAAAATCTAACGGGTATTATATTTTCTTTGATTGGAAGAAATTAATGGACACCCAAAGAGCCACACGGTCAAAATAGCCCCAGAAACAACCAAACCAATCTTGTCACTAATGCACCAGCTTCAGGAAATGATGGACCAAGGCGATAATTGCCCTTTGGAGCACGTGATGCTAACAGAAGTGTGAATGGTGCTGTACGCCATAATTCGGGAACAGTTGTTAGTAGGGAAGAAACGAAGCTGCTTTAAGTGAACTGTACTTACACTGACTTTCTCAACTGTCAAATCATTAACTTCAAAAGCACAGAAGGACGTTGCGGTCTATCTTAATGGTTTGAACTGATGGAGTTGTTGTCCACATCAGCATTGTACACGTTGAGAATTCAAGTCAGTTTGCTACTTGCACTCTCCATTCAGTTGCTTTAACATGGTGGGAACACCCATGTCAAGACAGCTTGGTCATGATGCCTGCTTACGGTATGCCTTGGAAAAACACTCATGAAATGATAAACTGACATTTACTGTCCTCGAAATAAGATCAGAAATTGGAAATTGGAGATTTGAGATCTAAAGGTCAAGGTTTACCGACTTGAACAAGTTATACCCACGCTTTCAGGAATTTGGCTTTGTTGTGCGAGAGGATGATTCCGAGAATCAGATAAAATTGAAAAATTGTCGGTGGCCTTCCCGAAATGATTTATAGGAGTGTTAGGGGGTCTAAACAAAGACAATGCAAGATGCATTGAAATTGAAACGAGCTAAGTGATAGAATAATCCTACATATTGGCCTGAAGCCAGATAAAGATTAAAAGGAAGTTGATGGGAACCTCAAGGAAACACTCAGAACAACAACACAGAACAAGAGAGAACACTGGTCGGTCTTACACGGCATAGGATGGTGGAGAGAAGACCTCATACGGGGGATTCTAAACCTTTATGCCTCTTAATGCTATTATCACCATAACGGTCCATGTGCTCCAAAAGCACTAAATGCAAAACAAAAGGTTGGCCATTTTGCCGCTGACTGTAGAGTTCCTGTAAATGCCAATAATGCTAACAACTTAGGTGGCACCGGGTCGGGTTAGAGACTACTTGTTTGGTGTTGGAGCCAAGGGCATTTCAAGAGGGAGTGTCCAAAGCTAAAGAACAACAACAACCGTGGTAACCAAGTTGGAGGTGGTAATGCTCCAACCAAGGTCTATACGGTAGGGCATACAGGGACAAACCCAGACTCCAACATCGTGACGGGTACATTCCTTCTAAACAACCGCTATGCTTCTATCTTATTCGATACTGGTGCCGATAGAAGTTTTGTATCCAACTGCATTTAGCTCCCAAATTGATATCACACCAAAACTGGATTAGATCACCTATTATGACGTCGAACTAGTCGACGGGAATAATTGGTGAACACTATCCTTAGGGATTGTACTTTAAATTTCTTGAAACCACCCATTAACATAAAATTTAATGCCTATAAACTTGTTAGTTTCGACGCTATAATTGTATGCGATTTGGTTGGCAAAAGTCAACCAAGCAATCATTGTGTGTGCCGAGAAGATCGTTCGTATCCCCTGGGGAAATGAAACATTAATTGTTCATAGTGACGGAAGCAACCGGGGACACGAGGCTCGTCTGCACATTATCTCGTACTCCAGAACACAAGAATCATGCACTAAAAAAAAGGATGTCAAGTCTTTTTGGCCCACATGTTATACAAAGAAGGTTGAAGACAGTCAGAGAGAAGTCGACTTGAGGATGTACCAATAGTTCGAGATTTTCCTGAAGTATTTCCTGAGGACTTGTCGGGTCTTCCTCCGACTCGACAAGTGGAATTTTAAATTGGTTTGGTACCTGGTGTTGCGCCTGTAGCACGGGCACCTTATCGATTGGCACCTTCTGAAATGAAAGAGTTGTCGGAGCAACTGAAAGAACTATTTGACAAAGGCTTTTCTAAGACCTAGTTCCTTACCCTGCGGAGCTCCGGTCTTGTTTGTCAAGAAGAAGGACGGATCATTTTGAATGTGCTTTTATATTACCGGGGAAGTGACATAAACTGACGGTAGAACCGTTTGCCGCTCCCCACAGAAATTGTTGAATTATTTGATCAGCTACATGGTTCGAGTGTCTACTCGAAGATTCGACTAAGTTCGGGTTACACCAACTAGTCGAGGGTTCAAGAAGAAGACATTTTTCCGAAGACCGCCATTAGACTTGTACAGCCATTGGGAATTTCAAGTTTATGCCATTTGGTTTGACAAAACGCACCTGCCTTGCCGTATTTCATGGACCTTAGGAATCGGGTGTGCAAACCTTATTGGATAATTCGTGATCGTCTTTATTCGATGATATTCTAATATCATTCAAAGAACAGCAAGAGCCGAAGAGCACCTTAGTTTATCTTAGTAGTTGCTTAGAAAGAGGGAGTTGATATGCCAAAATTTTCAATTGTGAATTTTGGGATTTTTCTAATGATACAGTTCCTCGGTCACGCTTGAATGACACAGCCAGGGTATTCACGTGGACCCTGCTTATAAGTCAAGCCAGACCCTAAAAAGTCAAAGATTGACATCGTCATACTAAATTCGAAAATTCTCGGATGTTACAATTGGGTTATCATTCCGTTGCAAAATTAGTCTTTAATGACACTGTACGGAAATAGTCCTGGGTTATCGGTCCATTCAAAAGTTAGTCATTTCACCACTCTCGAGTAAAAAATATACGAAAATAGTCCTTAGGTTATCGTTCCGTTGCAAAGTTAGTCCTTAATGACACTATATGAAAATAGTCTTTGGGTTATCGTTCTGTTGTAAAGTTAGTCGTTAACGTAAAACCTCGCGTTCCACAACGGAGCGCGAGTTAAAAACCTCGTTATAATCCTATAGCGGAACTGTTTTTTTTATGTTTTAACTCTGTGTTTACATTCTAAAGAATTGATAATAGAAGTGACTAAAGAAAGGCATATTATATGTAGTTGCTGATAAAAAAAACCATGCACACAAATTCTTATAAAATGATGAGAAAAATAATAGTTCGTTTGCGTCTTTGCTTATATTTGTAAACCAAAAAATCAAACTAATCAACCGAAAAAGGAAAAAACCTGACCCAAACCCGAACCTAAAAACTAAATTTTGTAGGCTTAACTTAGTTACCAAACAATGCCATTAACCGTGCATACCCTTCAACAAATTTCTAGATCGCTACTGCCAACAAGCGAGACCCAAATGGTGTAAAGTAAACATCCAGGTTGTTGTCAAAAAGAGGAAAGTTTAGTGAGACTATATGGATAGGGTTGACATATTGGACTGCCGATCGGATCGGACCGAATCAGACAGGACATATTTCGGTGCTGCCCTCGGTCCATACTTTTCCTTGAATTCATTCTTCGGTCCAGTTCGGTCTTACAAAAATCTCGGCGATTATGTTTTGTTAGACCGGACCAAACCGACCCAGACCAGAACGAACCATTTCTGTCTGGTCCTCGGTCTAGCGTTTTGAACAAATTCGGTTTCGGTTCCGGTTCGGTCTTGGTCGGTCTGGTCCGATTTTTAAACCGTGATCACCCTTACATTTGGATGGTTTACTACACATGACGATGCTATTGGAGCAAATGTTGCATGACCTTGTCCTTTCACTTCTGTAAGTTGATTATTTGAATTGTTGGAATCTGAGTTTTGTAAAGTATGTATGACCTTTTCAACCCTTATGATAGTCACAAAAATGTAAGTGTAAAAGTTGGAATCAAAGATGTGTATGAATATCGTATCCCATACAATAGTCACAAAAAGTTAAGTATAGTCGGACCAAAGCGTTTGTAAAGTATGCATGGACATTGTATCCAATACAATAGTCACAAAGTGTGATTGCGATTGCACCCCTAAGTTCATAAAACTACGGCGTAGACTTAAATGTATGCCACTTTATTCAAGGCACGGTAAGAGTTCAGAAGTATGTAGTTGTTGGCCCTGTAAACACGAATCCAATCGTGCTCCGACATGGTATACCGTTAATTAGTTCAGTACTGTAACACCCCCATTTTTACAATATAGCAGCGGAAGCTAATCTGGGGTATTACTTCATGGATACAACAATTATAATCATAGAAAACAACTTTAAAAGAGATGTTGTTGGAAAAATTTAGTTATCATTCATTATAATCAGAGTTTTTTTTTACAAAATGCAGGTCCCAAAATCTAAAACATCATGTTTGAATGATAACAGTTCAGCCACCTTCGAGTCCATGCCACTCCGTACCGCAACTTGCTCAATTACCTGAGATAAACATGCTAGAAAGGGTCAACACAAAGGTTGAGTGAAATTCATAGGTTTGATAAGCAGTTTGAATACAAGTTATAATGGAAATATTGGCATTACTGGGATAATTATCATGGAGATCAGTATTATTATAGAGAATAGTTGAATATTGTCATATGGTTGAATGCAAGTCATTATAATGGTAATAATTGTAACGAATACAATTATGGAAAATCAGGGTAACATTATTATTGTACCTAAGCTCATGACATCAATACATTAACAGGGAAATCACCGTAGTGATATTGGTTAGGGACAGATGTCCCCGTGGAAAAGATAACTTGCCAAGGTTACCTATTAGGACAAATATAGTGCGTTTGGCTACCCCAAGCATGGGTATACCAACGGGAGCCGTCACCCCCAATAGATCTATTCACAATATTCGCGTTCACTCGCAATGCAAGTAATTAATGATTCATGATATGGAAATAATGGCACTGGAAGCTACTTAGGCAATAATATATCTAGATAGCATACATTTGAAAAAACACTTGCATTCATGGTTTATATCAGGTATCACATGTTTATAAAGTATTCAAAAGATTGAAATATAGGGTTATGAATTCATTAAGCCTTTGAAAAGTAATCACATTGTTATAAGATAAACGAGTATGTAAAAGGGTTGTAACAAGATGTAATCCCCTCGCGGGTTTATAAAACATTCAAAGATAAAAGCAAAAGGCTAGTACTCACCCCCCCCCCCCCCCCCCCCCCCCTCATGAAGGTAGATGTAAATAAATATTCTGAAATGGAAAGTCCCCGACCTTATCACAATCTTAACAGGGAAGGTTGATATAGCAAATGATAGTAAACAGCCACGTCACGCAACCTGAGTAAATATGTTGAGTCTTAGGAAGATTGTACTCTAGAACTTTAGTTTTAAGAGTTATGAGTTTGATTGAAGAGTTTGGAATTATTGTATCACTGTTCGGGCCATCATAATTCAGAAGTCATTCAGTAAACGTTTGAGGAGCTAGGGCACTTTAAATCGTAAACCCGAACACTCTGTCAGATCGAATACCAAGATGAAACTCCTTAATATGAAGCTCCCTAGTATTGTGATATGATATAATCGGTTTTAAGCGTTTTAATCCATATCTGGAAATGTTAAGCACGAGAAGCGTTAATTAAAGTTATGTCTTGTAAGGTTTTAAACATGATTTTATACTTTTTCAAAATGTTACATTTTAGACCCTTGAGTTTGAAAAGTGGCAAAATATACCCTTGGGGTTTGCACTTTTACGGTTTGCATTTTTACGACTTTGGTCCTTCAACTTTGAAAGATATACCAAGTAAACCTTGGACTTTGAAAAGTGACATAATAGACCCCTATAGTTATAACTTTGATAAAATGACATATTCAGCCCTTTTAGTTATAAGTTTATGAAAGTTACGATATATACCCCTTGCATGGATTATAATTACAAAACATGTCCAAATTGCCATGCAAGCTTATTTTAACATTTCAATAGACATTTATAAGTTATAATAAACTAAAATATGAAGTTTTAACGCAACACAAGTTTAAAATAACGATTCGTTAAGCTAGGAAGCAAAACGGGTCAAATTAGGGTTTCAAAACGTAAACGCGCGGGTTTTAAGTTCAAATTCCTTCATTAATCAATAAAGTGGTTATTTTAACATTAGTTAAGCATGCTAGGATAGATTATAACAATATTTAATCATTATAACATTTAGTTTTAAGAAAAACGGCAAATTAGGGTTTCGGGTGTACGGTTTTGGATCAAAATGGAAAATGAGCATGAATTGAGTTATGAAACTTTAACAAGAGTATATTTAGGATCATATGAACATTATAAGGGTGTAGTAGCAGAATTAGAACATCTAGAACCTGGGTTTGAGCTTCAATGATCAACAATGGTGGAAATGGGTCGTTTCGGGTAGTATTTCCACTCGTACGCCTTGTATCTTTACTCCGGGGCTTCAATTCTTCAGGGCTTCGCTTCTTGAACTTCTTTAATGATCCTAGTATCATAAGGGGGCAAAGGATTTCTGCCTTATGGGTTTGAGAGAGGAGATGGGTGGTGCGAGTTCTAAAGAGCTACCAAGGGCTCTATTTATAGTGTAAAGGAGTCTTGGTAACCAAGGTAAAGGGATGAGGTGTCATGGATCTGATCTAGCTGTGTTGGAGGGTCTAGGGAGGTGATATGGAGGTCTATGGTAGTAGAATAGGTGTGGTGGTGGTGATTTGGGGTGTTGTGGTGGTCACGGCTGATTGGAGGGATGTGGCTTCATTTGAGGCCAAGGAAAGGTTATAGCAGCTGCATAAGCTACTTATGAGGGTTAAGGTGCTTGTCATGGAGGTGCTTTGTTGCAAGAAATAGTTTAGAATGGGTCTTTTTGCAAAAATGGCAGCCGCGGGTTCATATGAGCTTATTAGGGCTCGAATTGATCTTCTAAGCTTGGATTTCATGGGCATTGATCCAAGAATGATTAAAACATGTTTCCAAGGTTTGTATGAAGAAGTATTAATGAAATTTTGCAAGTGGTTTGGGTTAAAACGGGTTGAAAATGAGTAAATAAGGTCGCAGGTTCACTTTAGGTTCGATTAGGGTTTCTTGGCTTTTCTTGGCTTATAATTCGTGTATGATTGATCAAGAATGATAGAATACTGATCTTGGACATTGTATAAAGCGAGAGTTAACATTAAATAAGCTTATTAAGGATATATAATAACAATAGTTTACAAGTTTAGGCTATAGTGTTAAGTAAAAAAAAAACCATGAAATTAGGGTTTTTCGTGGTGTACGGTTTTGGATCAAAAAAAAGGCATAACACTTAGTTTTTTGAGGGGGGTGGTCAAAGCTTTAAATATGATTTAAGCAGAGATCATATGAACATTATGACGTTATGGAAATCAAAAACATAAGCTTAATAGAACCTGTTGAGCTTATACTTGGAAACGGGTCAGAATCCGGGGCCTTTTCCAGTTCGTCTTCCTAACGCCTAGAAAAACGAAACGACAGCCCAGGCTTCGTTTCTTGGTTTCTTTGCTGTCCTTCTGAACTGAGTGAAGCCTTCTTAAGATCACTTAGAGGATCTATTAGAGAAAAGGATTGCTTTATTTAAGGGTTATAGAGGAGGAAGTGGGGGATTAGATAAATGAAAGAGTTAGGGGTCTTTAATTTAGACTATGAAATGATCTTGAGACTAAGGTATGTTATGTGAAAACCAGGAGTAGCAAGACATGTAGGAGGTCTAGAGGATGATGAGGAGAGGCTATGTGATGAGTTTCATAAGCTAGAAACTAGCTTTGGTGTGTTGTTTGCCATGTATGCCGCGTGCTTGAAAGTACAAAAAGAGAGGCATTGTGCTCAATTTTTTAATCAAGAAATGTCAAGTCGGTGGTAAGATGCTTCAGGTTTCCAGAAGAGGATCACGATAAGTTATTTGCACTTTGGAATGGTTTGAGAATGGGTCAGAATTGTATGGTGAAGGATGTCTGGGCTGTTTTGGGGGTTCGACTAGGGTTTCATAAGTTTTCAAAGCCTTTAATTTTTGTGTAATAAATGAATAAGGATAGTTAATATAAGTAGCCAAGGTCTGATATAGGAACCTATCATGACGCTACACTATAGGTAAATTTCATCTTGGTGACCAAGGAAGCTAAGATAGCTTATGGTTCTGATATGGGACATGTGTATATGCTATTAGATGATGTTTTAAGTCTATATTATGAATGTGGAGGTTTAGAAACTAGAATGGAGGTGTTGGATACCTTAGTTGATGCCATGTGTAAGAATGGAAGAAACAATAATATTCATTCAACTAGGGCTCGTTTAGGGTTTTCTTGACTTTCTTTATCTTATATTTTGCATACTCTTGATTAGGAATGATGGAATACAAATCCTAGGGCTTATATAAAGTATTATCAATGAAGTTTGGTCATTGGTTTAAGTTAAAATGTGTTGAAATTGAGAAAATGGGTCAAAGTCACAATTAGGGTTTTTAGGATATGTTTTACGTACAAGTGAAGTAAAATGATGAAGTAATGATGAAATAATGATTGAATAGGATTGATATGATTGTAAAATAAGTTATTACAACTTAATTGAGTGTTGGTTTGGGTTTACAATGGATAAAAGCCAAGAAACGGGTCATAGTGTAGTATTTAGCTCGGGTTAGGGTTTCTGAGTTTTGTATTAGGGTTGTGAGTGTAAAAATGTGTATGAAAGTTTATGAATAGAATAATTAGGGTTTACACATTGTATATTGAGTGTAGTAGCTTGCACAGGAGTGGTGGTGAAGAAATTAGAGGTAAAACAGAGGTAGAACGGCTATTTTAGAGATCATGCTTAATGACTTGTACATTGAGCTTTTAGAGATTTGTACTTTGAGTTGAAGAGATTTTATATTTCAAATGAGATGTTATATTGCTTGTACATATGCTTTAGTAGCTTGTGCATTTACTTTAGATGTTAATCCTTTATGGAATTAAGGTTTAGAGGCATCCGATAACGGTTTAAAGCCCGTTTTGATATAACGTTGAGAATAGTACATTATAGGAATAATGTACCTTGTAATAGGAATATGATGATATTGAATTGATATGTTGTGATGTTTGCTTGACATATATGAAGACAGGATTTCCATAGATAGGTTGCGTGAGCTCGTCTACTTTAGTTATGACATACTGAGATATTGACAATGCAAGTAATGTAATAAAGCGAAAAATTTCCCCGTAGAATTGTGATAATACTCCCTCCGTCCCTAAATAAGTGTCCACTTTTGACTTTCGAAGTCATTTTTAGCAACTTTGACCTTAATTATTTCTTGTTGTGTTATATAATACTTGATGCAAAATATATGAATAGATTGAGTTTTAAAAATATATTTTCATTGATATAATTTTCATTAAGTATTATATAACACAAACAAAATAATTTAAGGTTAAAGTTGATGAAAAAAGACTTAAAAAGTCAACAGTGGACACTTATTTAGGGACGGAGGGAGTAGTAAAATAGGTTTTTCATTTGATGAAAATTCTTGGGTTGTTATAAACTAAACCTTAAACAAGCTTAAGGAATTCGATCTATTGAAGTGGGATCCAACAAGAAGTAGGACCAATAAGTGGTATCAGAGCTTAATGCTTTGAGAAACTTTGCTAGAAGATATGGATCAAGATTCTGCACACATGGTAGTTGCATCTAAAGTTTCCATGCTCAAACCATGTGAGTTTGAGTTATGAAGGATGAGGATTGAACAATACATCCATATGATAGACTATGCACTATGGGAAGTCATAGAGAATAGTGCAACCTTGCCAAAAACATAAATGGTAGAAGGTGTTATGACAGTAATGCCTATTACATCTGCTGAAGATAAGGCTCAGAGAAGATTAGAAGTGAAAGCTAGAAGTACTTTAACGATGGGCATTCCTAATGAACATCAGTTAAAGTTTAACTCTATAAAGGATGCTAAGCAGTTGTTGGAAGCTGTAGAAAAGAGATTTGGTGGGAATGCAGCTACTAAGAAGACTCAAAGAAATCTCTTAAAGCAGCAATATGAAAACTTCACTGCTCCAAGTTCAGAGATGCTTGATCAAACTTTTGATAGGCTTCAAAAGCTTGTGAGTCAGTTGGAGCTTTTGGATGAAAAGCTTTCACAAGAAGATGTTAATCAAAAGTTATTAAGAAGTTTGTCACCTGAATGGAACACACATGCTGTTGTGTGGAGGAACAAAGCTGATTTGGATACAATGAGCATGGATGATCTCTACAACAACCTCAAGGTGTATGAACCAGAAGTCAAAGGGATGTCTAGCTCAAGTTCAAGCACACAGAACATGGCTTTTGTGTCCTCTTCAAATAACAACACTAGCAGCTCTAATGAAGCAGTTAATGCTGCTCATGGAGTTACTACTGCTAGCACTTAAGTTAATACTGCTTATTCTACAAATATTGATAACTTGAGTGATGTTGTTATTTGTTCATTCTTTGCTAGTCAACCAAATAGTCCTCAACTTGCACATGAGGACTTGCAACAAATCCATCCAGATGACATAGAAGAGATGGATTTGAGATGGCAAATGGCCATGTTGACTATGAGGGCTAGAAGGTTTTTGAAGAATACAGGAAGGAAGCTTACTGTTAATGGCAATGAGACTATTGGTTTTGATAAGTCCAAAGTGGAGTGCTACAACTGCCACAAGAGGAGACATTTTGCTAGGGAGTGCAGAGCTCCAAGAAATCAAGACAACAAGAACAAGGAAAGCTCAAGAAGGAGTGTGCCTGTAGAAACATCTACTTCCACAGCTTTGGTGTCATGTGATGGTCTTGGTGGATATGACTGGAGTGATCAGGCATAAGAAGGGCCTAATTATGCACTCATGGCTTACTCATCTTCAAGTTCTGACTCAGAGGTATCTAATGATTCAAATTGTTCAAAATCTTGTATGGAAACTGTTAAATTACTTAAATCTCAAAATGATCAACTATTAAGAGATTTAGAGAAATCTAGTTTAATGGTTTTAGGTTATAAAACAGGTTTAGAATCAGTGGAAGAAAAACTTGAATTTTATAAAAAGAATGAGTCTGTTTATGTTGAAAAAATTAATGGCTTAAAATGGGATATTCAAGTAGGAGAAATAACTATTAGAGAGCTTAGGAAGAAGCTTGAAAAAATTCAAAAAGAAAAAGATAGCATTCAATTTAATGTAGATAAATTTGAAAATGCATCTAAAAGTTTAAACAAGCTCATAGAGTGTCAGATAGTTGACAATTGCAAGAAAGGTTTAGGCTATAAAAATTATAATTCAGTTCCACCTCCCTACACAGGAAATTTTATGCCTCCAGCACCTGATTTGTCTTTTACTGGTTTAGATGAGTTTGTTAATAAGCATGTAGTTGAGAACAGTAAAGTTATGTCTAGTGAAGAAGTACCTAAGGAAGTTAGGAAGTGTAATGATGCCCTAATTATTGAAGACTGGGTGTCAGATAGTGAAGAAGAAAATATGTCTCAAACTAAAACTGAGAAGAAAATAGTTAAGCCTAGTATTGCTAAGATAGAGTTTGTCAAACCTAAGAAACAAGAGAAAACTGCTAGGAAAACTGTTAAACAAGTTGAGAAACATAGGCAAAACACTTACAGTCTTTCACTCTTGGTGTCCTTGACTAGTCTTCCTAATATATATAAGACTTATGCTAGTGTAAGTAACTCATACACTTTACTTTTACAAGAAAACTTCACATATCTCTCTCCCTTATGCTCTCTTACCTACGACATACACCAAACCACCACCAAATCCATACAAAACTTTATTTACAACATTTACACACATTCCTACATGATATCTAAGATAACCTAAGGTGTTTAGAAGGTTTGTTTTAAGGTTTACAAGTGTTAAACCAAGAAAGTTCAAGATTAGGGTTTTGGAGAAATTAGGGTTTTCAAGATGTTATAAGTTTGGGTTTGTCATCTAAACTAGGGTTTAGATAGTGTTGTTCATCATCCCACTTCATATTAAGGTTACAATCTAAGGACTATTTAACTTGTAAAAATAATTTTACACTTGTTAATGATTAGGTAAAAACTATTTTATATATGTTGTATGAGATATTCATATCATGTTATGATGCATGTAAATAGTTGATGTACAAGGTATGGTTTTATTATAAAAAAGTAATTTATAATCAAGTTACATAAAAAGTATACTTATGAAAGTTCATGGTCAAATAAGTGTGTAAACATTTGGATCTTGTGATTCTTGGATAATATATGGACTAATCATGGACTAGAGACCCTAAGGATGTAAGACATGTGATAATAAGTATTGTAATGGACTTATAACAAGGTGGTTAAGCTTAAAAGTATAAAATCAAGTTTAAAACATATTTTTATCACAAACTTCAAAACTTGCTGTTTAAATTCGAGAAAAATATATTTATTTTAAATTCAAAACTTAACAGGTACGTGTCTACTGCATTTATCCCCCAAATTAATATCACACCAACTACATTAGATCACTATTATGACGTTTGAAACTACCGACCGTGGAAGAATAAATGGTGTTAGAACACTAACCATAGGTGTTGTAATTAAACATCCTGAACAAACCCATAGGAACTAAAAGGTTGGCGATAGGGGAATTGGGGTTGGGGTGGGAACAACATAGACTTAATGCCTATAGAACTTGTGTAACAACCATCAATTTTCGGAACATATTTAAATAATAAATTATAATTATTATTACATGTTTGTCGTTTATAAAATTTATTTATTTTTAAGCTGACTTATCAAAAACCACCAGCTAAATCACGTTTTCATTATTCGGACTCTAAAGCAATTTGATGTAAAACGACATTCCTAACAACTTTTCAGCTTTGACCGAAACCCAGAAACGGTCAGAAAGTGACTTAAATGCCCTCGCAAGATTTAGAAACGAGAAAATAATTAAATTATATTTAATTAACAGTTTTATTAAAAAAAATATATTTAATAAATTTAGTCATCATTTTATTCGAAAATGTTTGTTGATAACGCGAATATATGGGTTAGAAATTTATTCTTATTTTTTTATTTCGGACGAGACGTATCCGGTTCACTAAATAAATAACGAACATTTTTATAAGTGTTATAAAAATGATTATGAAATATTATCAAGTAAATACTCGTTTTTTATGGGGAGAAATGATTTGGAAACAATGGCGCAAATTTCGTGACTCGAATCGACCGTTAACTAGTTCAAACGAGTCCGAACCGAAAGTTATCAAAACTATCTTAAATATTTACACAATTCACCCTCAAAGTTATTGAGACATGTTACTTTTAATTATAACTTTTCATATATATATATATAAATTTTATTTATTATTTTTCTTTCTTTTTACATAAATACAATAACACACACCACCAATAAACCTTCCCTCACCTCTGCCCTTTATCCGGCCTCACCCCACCATCTCTCAGCAGCGGCCCCACCGCCGGCCACCACTACCGCCGCCAAAAAACTTTTCCGGCGGACTTTTCCGGCCAATACCAAAAATACTCCCCCCACTCCGATCTACCCGATCCCCATACCCACGCGCCGCCTTCTCCCCCTTCGGATTTCTAAGACACAGCAGGCACACCTCCTCACCTCCCTACATCATCATCACCATCTCAGCCACCCCTATTACCACTCAACCGCCGCCACCCAGCGGCGCAATCCACATGTCATCTTCACCATCACCACCACCGACAGGCCTCCACCCTTGTCACTACCCCGTGACCAGCCCCGTCTCTTTCCCCCTGTTGTCGCTCCACCACCATGACCAGCCACCACCACATAAAGAGTGCGATGGGTTTAGGTTGCACCACGGGTGCGTTTGGCGGTTTACAGCAACTAGGGGGTGTGTCGGGTTAGTTGTGTCAACGCACGAGGGTGCGTTTGGTTTTTATATCAACAGCCGGGGTTGTTTGGTTGGCTGCGAAAACAGCCGGGGAAAGGTGTTAATTGGTTTGGTTTATATTAACAACAAAGGGGTGTTTGTTTGTAGTTTTCAGATTAGAGTGCGTTTGGTTCAGATTTGGGTGCGTTCGGTTTGTTGTAATGACCAAGGCTGCGTTTGGTTTATCAGAACCACCAAAAGGGTGTGTTCGGTTTATGGGAAAGCACCAAGGGTGCGTTTGGTATAAGAAAACATCATAGGTGGGCTTTGGTTTGGACAGAATTGCAAATAGGATGCGTTTGGTTTAATGGACAACAGCTAGGGTGGAGCGGCTGGCGTGTGTGTTGGTGTTTGTTTTTGGTTATTAACAAGATTAGGGTGTGTTTGTTTCTGGGTTTGACACAGTTAGGGTGCGTTTGGTATAGCAGAAACACGCAAGGGGCGTGTTTGGTTTGGCAGATTTGAGATAAAGGGGCGTTTGGTTGGGTAGATTTACACCAAGGGGTGCGTTTGGGTTAACATAAGAACCAAGGGGTGCGTTTGGGTTTAGAGAAGACAACAAATAGGTGAATTGGTTAGTTTTCACATAAAAAAGGGTGCGTTTGGTTTATACAAAACAACAATTAAATATCGTAAGGTTTTAAAGATATATTAAAACCGGATAAGTAATGGTGGTTAAGTGGTTAAATAAATATGATACTTATTAATTTATTTGGTTTTGATATTATATTATATAATATATATCCACCCCCCCCTTCCTAGACTGCAGCGGGGCATTTAAAATATTGAAAAGCGGATATTGCAACACGTTTTATTTGGAAAGTGGAAAAACATTATGTTTTACGAATATGGAAAACATTGAGTTTTGCGTAAATGGGAAACGTTATATAACCGGGAAAGTCATGACGAAATTTATATAAACTTTTTATATTTAGTAATGTTTTACTAAAGCCTCTATTATTTTAGAAACCGATAAAAGGGACTAAGTTATATTTAAGATATAATAATTTGTATTATACAATAACCGGATAAACGATACGAATAACTGTACTTTTACAATGAGTAACTATTGTAGACACGACTCTTCGAGGAGAATCGAAATCTAAAACTTTTAAGATATTATTTTATATTTTTTAATTTGTCAGCATAGAAGATACATAACAATTGTTGTAAAAACCTTACAAACATCGTTTTAAACATTAATTTGGTAACCTTGTAAAACGTTTACGTTTACGCCTATGCAAGAACTTCTTATTTAATTAAGTGGTGAATTCGGAAACGGGTCAAACTAATTGGTTTTCTTTGTTATATAATTCACGATTTGAATTATATACTTGTTCATTTTGATATGTAATATATACGGAATATATTACACACTCTGCGTTTACTTTACGATTTATTTTATTTAACCAACCACCAAACTATTACAATTTAAATCTAAAATCCTTTTATCATAACGTGACGGTTGAACTAACGTATCTAACTCAATCGGGAAGGAACCCAAACACGTTATCCTAGGCTAGTAGGACTTAGCCGTTAAGATTAGTTGCAACTTCTTGATCGAGCCGCTTCGTCTTCCGTTCGTGTTGTGCATATTAGATGCCTATCTGTCAATCGTTCTTCATCATCGAGGTGAGTTCATAACCTCGCTTTTCAATCTTTTGAATGTTTATAAGCACGCGAGGGGGATACATGCTTGTTTACAAATGCATTTACATCGTTGATTACAAATTGGTTTACATACTCATTTACATAGCTCGCTATGGGATACGTTACTTGACTTCATTTTTTTTGGTCATGAATGCATATTTTACTTTGGATTAATGTGGATACTGCCGATTAGCTTAAGCGGATTGAACTGATGACAAGAACGGTACTGCCCGGGTGTTCTTGGAGGGGACACCGGTAATGGGAGTACATATTTTTACTTTACTGCCCGGGTGTTCTTGGAGGGGACACCGGTTTAAATCACTGCCCGGGTGTTCTTGGAGGGGACACATGTGATGGGTATATATATAAGTCTACGTCACAGCTTCATGAACTGTAAATCACTTGGAGGGTGAGCGCGAATGTTATGAAATAGATCTATTCGGGTGCGATCCCCGTTCGGGTGATTTGCTATCACTAGGCAAACGAACGTTATAGCATGTTGTCTACGCGAATGCAATAAAATAGATCTATTCGGGATTGACACTTTCCACGTTCGGGTGATTAGCTATCACTGGGCAAACGAACGTTATAACATGTCGGATTACGATTGGTTGGGCCTACAGGGCCCACAACACTTACATATGAACTCTTACTGTTATATTAGTGCATCGGTTTCATGAGCTTAGAGTAATCGTAAACATTGTTTTATACTCACATGGATATTTACTGTGCCTTGAATAAAGTGGCAATACATACTTGAAACATTTTGGTGACATTAAATTGGTCATGCATTCTTTATAAATCTTTGGGATAAGATTGGTACTTTTGGTGACATTAAATTGGTCATGCATTCTTTATAAATCTTTGGGATAAGATTGGTACTTTTGGTGACATTAAATTGATCATGCATTCTTTATAAATCTTTGGGATAAGATTGGTACTTTTGGTGACATAAAATGTGTCGTGCATTCTTTATAAATCTTTGGGATTTTTACATGGTACTGTGATGACACAGTGGACAAATACATTCATTTGAAACTTACATTCATATTTAAACTAACATATGAACTCACCAACATTATGTTGACCGTTTTAAGCATGTTTTTCTCAGGTGATATGGATACTTGGCTTACTTGAAGTGCATTGGAGTCTGACATTCAAGTTTTTTTTATGGTGATGCAATTATGGGACAAATGTTATATCAATTTCAAGGAAATCAACGAGATTATTTTTCAAACGACACATTTAGAGGTCGTTCTCTTGTATCTAGCGCTGTGTATTATGAAGTAGCACCCCAAGTGGTATTCCGCTGCGTTGATATTTTTGGGGGTGTTACAGATTGGTATCAGAGCACTGGTTATAGAGAACTAGGTTGCATATTTTACCCTAGACTATAACCGTTTTCGCAAATATTACATCATAACAAACCTTTTCAAAGTGCATACACTCTACTTGCTTAAGTTACCTGTTATCTTAAGTGCTTACATGACATACATATATGTAATATATATGCTTACATCTTTTGCGTATATCGCACGTTTATTTATATAAGAGTTATTTATATAAATACCAGAGCATTTCTTAAGACATTGTGAGTTGCACAATGGTCTCAATTATACCTCAGACATTGTGAGTTATACAATGGTCTCATTTTACTTCTTAGACATTGTGCGTTGCACAATGGTCTCATTTCGTTCTCAGACATTGTAAGTTAAACAATGGTCTCTAAGGATATTATTTTTCTTCATAGCATTATACTATATTGTATTACACGGAGACCGTTATAATTTTTGTTTACATGGAATTATGTATGAATCTAAGTATTACAAGTCTTGTATAGGCGGGACTTGTAATATGAAGATTGATATGATAATTTATATGTTAACAAAACCCGTCACAGTTCTGTTTACATGGGATTATGTATGAATCTAAGTATTACAAGTCTAGTATGGGCATGACTTGTAATAGGAGGATTGATATGATAATTGCTATGTTGACTCGTTCATGAAGACTTTTACCTTATTTACTTTAACCGAGTACTCATTAACTACCTTGAACTCTATATTGATCTCCCTGATAGTTTTACTCCCCGTCTCCGAAGACGAGTTTTAAACACTTGTCTCATACTCATTAGAGCACATGCATCGTCATGTCATCCACCACCTAGAAGGTTATGTGAGTACGCGTATTGCATCGGGAATTATTAAGTAGGATGATTTATAATCTATTTTTTTGAAAGGATTGGGCGCCTCTTCATTTAAATAAATAAATTGTAAATCACCGAACCATAAGTTTATCAATTCATTCTTTACATAAATTAGGACGCTTCTTTATGCAGGTAATGAATTATAAATGAGCGGGCTTAATGGTATCCGATATGAAACGAGTACGAACTCGAACCCGATAATCACCGGAATCCGTTAAAAAGGTCTAGAAACACAATCGCGCCTTACCACTTAGCAGAATCTTAAGGCCTCACTTAAGCTACCTTATCTTATTCTTAAGTTATTACTTTTGCCGTTACAAATCTTTACGATCATGAACTGTTTGTGGAGCTAACAGACTTGTTACACTCTTGAGCTAATTGAGTTGGTTCAATCTCGAACTAACAGACTGAGTACAATATTCCACCACCTATAGCATAAGCTCTCCCGCGAGCTCCTCCCAATTGTTGACCTTTATTCTGGGTCTGGAAATATTGTTTCTCGAAATGTCCTAATTTTTGGTATCCCATCACCATTTGTTATAGTTTTGACGTTATGGTCGCTACTGTTGGGTCCTGGAGCGGTCCCGACTGATACAACTTTATCCAATAGGTTATGCAACTCCCCTTAAACGAGATAAACACCTATCGACGAAACAGATAGTTGGACTATTCATTTCGGGCCACTAGTAGGAAGACTTAGGTCGCGATACATCCTAGTACTGCCAAGTAAGTTGGGTACTTACATACATAAGCCACGTTGATATGAATCATCGAACATTACAGATAGTAGAAACGAGACTCCGTCCTCGGACATTTAGAAACTTATACAAACATAACCACGCGACTACACTTTCCTCCTTTGATGTGTTCTCATATTAAGAAGTTTGCTTCATAAAGCATTTATACCAACAATAAACCTTGTAATGATGTTTCTCTAAGGATAATACCTCTTCCCTAATGTGATTGGAAAATCCCGGTCACATAGCCAAAATTTTATGGATATTAAGAAATGTCGAAACATTAGATATTGCTGAATAAAAAGTAATCATCGGCATGTTTAAAATAGCATAGTAAATCTTATAAGTCTGTTCTTTAGCCACAAGCGGATAACACAGATTTAATCTCTCTCGGGCCAGCGAGATTTCTTTAAGGGGGTAGGTACTGTTAACATCCGAGAATTTTCAAAAAATTTTTAATGAAGACTATTTCAATCTTTGACTTTAGGGTCTGCTTGACTTATAAGAATGTCACTAATCACGATTCACAGACTCGGACTCTAAAAAAGCAATTTGAATGTGAAATGATATTCCAGACAACTTTTCAGTTTTACCCGAGACCTGGAAACAGTCAGAAGGTGACTGAAATGCCCTCGCAAGATTTAGAAGCGAGAAAATGATTAAATTATATTTAATTATCGACGGTTTAAATTATATAAAAATTTTAATAAAATACTTAGCAATTTTTATTAAAAGCGTTTGGAAAACCGAATATTCGAGTTGAAACCTATTTTTATTCTGAACAAGACTGTAAAGCCATTTCACTAAATAAAAACTAATATTCTATAAATGATATGAAAAATATTATGAAATAATATCAAATAAGTACACAAAATTATCAGAAAAAAATTTGGAAAACAATGGCAGCAAGTTTCGAGATTTGAATCGTCCGTTAAGTCGTGCTCAAGACAGTAGGTGGCCGGGAAACCGTATAGGTTTTATGTCGAAATCTAATAGGTTATATGCGAGGTGTGGTGACGACTGTTGAGTATTATTTTTGTAATCCCTATAACTGTTTTTAATAAACTTTAGGGTCACGTGGGTGTGTTGGTCTCCATTAGATATATAGAGTATAGTATAATAGAGGATAAATTTTATATATATTTTAGTAAAGAATAGTTTGGTGTAGTAGTATTTTCATAGTTCTGTTCATGTTTCGATATAATAAGGTATCAGTGCAGCACATAGATTTGCACAACGCATAGTCGTGTTGAGGCGAGACATGGTTAGGTCCGGCAACACAGCGTCCACACTGGCACGTGGGCGGCGGGGCGGGGGAATCAAAGTCGGTAGAGGAAGGGGGGGTTGGGTTATAAGATGTTGGCAAGGGGGGGGAGGAGGGGGGGAATGTGAGCCATAATGATTAATATAAGAAATGAGTGTGAGTTAATAATTAAATATGCTTAGGTCACTAGAAGTAGTAATGGAATAATAAGGGAAGAAGAGGGGAATGACTAATGGGTATAAAAAATATATAAAGACAAAAGAAGAATGCATAACAATAGTATAAATAAAATTAATAATGGAAAGCTGCCATTCGTCACAGCACCCGGAGGGTGCGTTCGGTGTGGGTTTTGCACCATACCAGGGGTGCGTTTGATTCTGTCCCGAGGCACCTAGGGTGCGTTCGGTTTGGTTTTGCACCGCAAGGGTGCGGTTGGTTTTGATCTTGGCAGCCATAGGGGCGTTTGTTTGTTTATTTCAGCCACTAGGGTGCGTGAGGTTTAACTAGAAAACAATAAAGGTGCGTTTGGTTTCGGTTTGGCACCAAGAGGGTGCGGTTGTTGATTCCTTTCCAGAGATAGGGCTGCGTTCGGTTGTTTGTTAAACGCAAGCGGTGCGTTTGGCCTTTGAGGAACAACCATAGGGTAATTTGGTGGTGATTGAAAATCATAATGGGCGTTTGGATTGGCTGCTAAATAGCCAAGGGGGTGTTTTGTTTGGTGGGTTTGGCACCAGTTATTAGGTGCGTTTTGGTTTGTGACATAAAAGCCCACAAGGGGCTTTTGGGTTGTGGTTTAAACACCGTATGGACTATTTGGACAGCAAGGGGTGCGTTTGGTTGGGTCGTGACAGCCGTTAGGGTACGTTTGGTTAGCGACAATCAACAAGGGTTCGTTTGGTTTTATATACATAGGGTGTGTTTGGTTTAGGAAAAACGGCAAATAAATATATCATAAAGTTTTATAAATATTAAAATCTTGACATAAATGGTGGTTTAAATTGGTTAAATAAATATGGTGTTTACTAATTGGTTTAATTTAGATATAATAACATATATAAATATATTATATCTAACAACGCGGGCATTTGAAATATTGAAAAACAAATGATTTCAATATATACTGATTTATGAAAAACGTCGAGTTTTGCGAATATGGAAAACATTATATAACCGAAAATGTCATAACGAAATGTATATATATTTCAATATTTAGTAACGTTTTACTAAATCTTATATTATTTTAGAAACGGATAAAGGGGACCAAGTTATATTTTAAAAAGATACATTAACTTGTATTATACAATAACCCGACCAATGAACGAAAACTATACTTTTACATCGAGGCAACTGTTTTAGACACAATCTATCGTAGAAACGAAATATAATTTATAAAATATTATTTTATATTTTATAATGGTTATAAACTGTTACAAACATCGGTTGTTTAATTCATAACGTTAAGACATTTGTCTACTTTTATTCAAAGTCTTTTTATTAACTGAATTGGTGTCAAACTAATTGGGTTAATTATTTACACCCACTTATTATATAATACTTGCAAAATATTATATACTTTTCATTAATCTTCGGATTGTTTTTATTTGTTATATAACTCACGGTACGAGTTATATAAGGGTTTATTTTTATATGTAATATATAAAGAATATATTACACACGTTGCGTTACTTTTCAAATTATTTATTTAACCAACCACCAAACCATTACAACTTTAAATCTAAATCTTTTATCAACGTGTCGCGTTGACATAGCTATCCATCGGGAAACCCAAAAACATTATCCTAGGCTAGTGGGACTTAGCCGTTAAGATTAGCTGCAACTTCTTGATCGAGCCGCTTCGTCTTCCGTTCGTATTGTGCATATTAGATGCCTATCTGTCAATCGTTCTACATCATCGAGGTGAGTTTCATAACCTCGCTTTTCAATCTTTTGAATGTTTATAAACCCGCGAGGGGGATACATGCTTGTTTACAAATGCATTTACATGTTTGATTACAAATTGGTTCACATACTCTTTTACATAGCTCGCTATGGGATATATTACTTGACTTCATTTTTGGTCACAAATATATGTACTTTACTTTTGAAAGGATTACGGATTAGCTTAAGCGGATTGAACTGATGACAAAACGGTACTGCCCGGGTGTTCTTGGAGGGGACACCGGTAACGGGAGTACATATTTTTACTTTACTGCCCGGGTGTTCTTGGAGGGGACACCGGTAACGGGAGTACATATTTTTACTTTACTGCCCGGGTGTTCTTGGAGGGGACACCGATAACGAGAGTAAATATTTTTACTTTACTGCCCGGGTGTTCTTGAAGGGGACACCGGTAACGGGAGTATACATTCTTTAAATCACTGCCCGAGTGTTCTTGGAGGGGACACCTGTGATGGGTATATATAAGTCTATGTCACAGCGTCATGAACTGTAAATCACTTGGAGGGTGAGCGCGAATGTTATAAAATAGATCTATTCGGGTGTGGATCCCTGTTCGGGTGATTAGCTATCGCCGATATATATAAAATAGATATATTCGGGATTGACAATCCCCGTTCGGGTGATTAGCTATCACTAGGTAAACGAACGTTATAACATGTCGGATTACGATTGGTTGGGACTACAGGGCCCCCAACAAATATACATGAATTATTACTGTTATATTGGTGCATCGGTTTCATGAACTTAGAGTAATCGTAATCATTGTTTTATACTCACACGGATATTTACTGTGCCTTGAATAAAGTGGCAATACGTACTTGAAACATTTTGGTGACATTAAATTGGTCATGCATTCTTTATAAATCTTTGGGATAAGATTGGTACTTTTGGTGACATAAAATGTGTCGTGCATTCTTTATAAATCTTTGGGATTTTTACATGGTACTGTGATGACACAGTGGACAAATACATTCATTTGAAACTTACATTCATATTTAAACTAACCTATGAACTCACCAACATTATGTTGACCGTTTTAAGCATGTTTTTCTCAGGTGATATAGATACTTGGCTTACTTGAAGTGCATTAGAGTCTTACATTCAAGTTTTTTTATGGTGATGTAATTATAGGATAAATGTTATATCAATTTCAAGGAAATCAACGAGATTATTTTTCAAACGACACATTTAGAGGTCATTCTCTTGTATCTAGCGCTGTGTATTATGAAGTAGCACCCCAAGTGGTATTCCGCTGCGTTGATATTTTTAGGGGTGTTACAAACAGTGAATGTTGCTAGACCAATGTGATATCTTTCTAAAATTGCATATTTAACAGTTAAGAGGCTCATTCATAAGAACACAACATTTAAAAACAGTAATATTAATCAAAGGGTTAATACTGTCAAGGGTAAAGAAGTTAATACTACTAGGCCAAAAGCAGTAATTAATGTTATTAAGGGAAATAATGTTAATGCTGTTAAGGCCTCAGCTTGTTAGGTTTGGAAACTAAAGACTAAAGTTTTAGACCATGTTTCTAAACACAACAGTGCATCAATCACCCTAAAGAAGTTTGATTATATTGATGCACAAGGCAAATCCAAGTCAGTGATGGCTTGGGTCCCCATAAGAAACTGATTTTCTTACCTAATGTGTAGGGTAATTTACAAATGGATTTACAGGATCAAGGAGTGATTGATAGTAGATGCTCAAGGCACATGACAGGGAACATGTCTTATCTTACAGACTATGAAGAGATAGATAGAGGATATGTTGCTTTTGGAGGGAACCCTAAAGGAGGGAAAATCACAGGAAAATGTACCATTAAAACAGGTAATTTAGATTTTGTGAGAGAGTTAAAGTTTAATCTCTTTAGTGTCTCATAAATGTGTGATAAAAAGAATAGTGTTATTTTTAATGACACTAAATGTAGTGTTTTATCTCCAAACTTTAAGTTAATTGATGAAAGTCAAGTTTTACTTAGAGTTCCTAGAAAGAACAATATGTATAGTGTTGATTTAAGGAACATAGTTTCTAAAGGAGGTTTAACTTGCCTTTTTGTAAAAGCCACATATGATGAATCTAAACTTTGGCATAGAAGGCTAGGTCACTTAAATTTTAATACCATGAATAAATTGGTTAAGGGATATTTTGTAAGAGGTTTACCTTCCAAACTTTTTGAAAATAATCAAACCTGTGTTGCTTGTCAAAAGGGAAAGCAGCACAAAGCCTCTTGTAAGTCTAAAATAGAGAACTCAATAAGTCTTCCTTTACATTTGTTGCATATGGACTTGTTTGGTCTAACATTTGTAAAAAGCCTTATGAAGAAAATGTATTGCCTAGTTGTCACAGATGATTATAGTAGGTTTACATGGGTTTTCTTTCTAGCTACTAAGGATGAGACTAGTGGCATTCTTAAGTCCTTTATAAATGGGATAGAAAATCTAGTAGATCACAAGGTTAAGGTGATTAGATGTGATAATGGAACTGAGTTCAAAAATAGAGAAATGAATCAGTTTTGTAAGAGGAAGGGTATTTTGAGACAATTTAGTGTAGCTAGAACTCCTCAACAAAATGGAGTTGCTGAGAGGAGAAATAGGACAGTAATTAAGGCTTCTAGGACTATGCTAGCTGATTCTAAGTTGCCAACTACTTTTTGGGCAGAAGCAGTTAATACTGCTTGTTATGTGCAAAATAGAGTGTTAGTAGTTAAGCCTCATAACAAGACCCCATATGAACTTTTTCATGGTAGAACACCAACTTTAAGTTTTATGAGACCATTTGGGTGTCATGTTACCATTCTAAATACCATAGATCACTTAGGCAAATTTGATGGTAAGGCTGATGAAGGTTTCTTTGTTGGATACTCTTTGAATAGTAAAGCCTTTAGAGTATTTAATAGTAGAACAAGAATAGTGGAAGAAAGCTTGCATATTAGGTTTAGTGAGAGTACATCTAATACTGTAGGTAGTGGACCAGATTGGCTATTTGATATTGATGCACTAACAAGAACAATGAATTATGAGCCAATTGCTGCAGGTACACAGTCTAATGGTTTTGCAGGTACAAAAGCAAGTGATAATGCAGGTCAAGCTAGAAAGGAGACAGAACCTGTCAAAAATTACATTTTGCTACCATTATGGACTGCTAATCCACCATTTTCCCAAGGTCCAAAGAGTTCTCATGATGATGGATTCAAACCTTCAAGTGATGATGGAAAGAAGGTTGATGAAGATCCAAGAAAAGAAAGTGAATGTAATGATCAAAAGAAGGAAGATAATGTTGACAGCACTAACAATGTTAATGTTGCTAGCACAAATAAGGTTAATGATGTTGGTGGAAAAACAAGCATTGAACTTCCATTTGATCTAAATATATCTGCTTTGGAAGATTATAGCATATTTGACTCCTCAAAAAATGATGAAGATTGATAAGACCCCTACCATGCCCCATGATTCACCTCTCCCAAGAGTTCACACACTTGGAAGTGATGAGGGCATAATGCAACACAATGAATTGATGGATTTGGTTACAAAATTGTCAGACAGAGTTGTAGCTTTAGAGACAGACTTGACGCAGACAATGAAAATTTATGGTGCTGCTTTTACAAAGCTTATCAAGAAGGTGAAGAGATTGGAGAAAAAGGATAAGCTCAGCAAGTCAAGAAGAAAACTCAGACTTGTTCTCTTAGATAAAGAAGGTTCAGATTCAAAAATTTTGGCTCAAGAGGATCCTTCCAAACAGGGGAGGAAAGTTGCCAAATTGATGAAGATGAGGGGATTACTTTGGAACAGATAGGTGTTTCTACTGCTAGTACAGATTTTACCACTGCTAATGTACCAGTTACTACTGCTGGTGCAGAAATTAGTACTGTCAACCCTGAATTTAAAACTGTTGGTGATTATGTTGATGATATTACTGCTAAAAGTTTAGTGTACATCAGAAGGAGTGTAGCAAAGACAAAAGATAAAAGTAAAGGTATAATGGAAGAGTCTGAATCGGCTATGACCAAGACAAAAAGGCAACAAGAACAAGAAAGACTTGGTTATGAAGCAGGTCTGAGATTGCAAGAACAACTTGATGAAGAAGAGAGGCAGAGGATTTACAGGGCACATGAAGCAGCTAGCTCTTTTAATATTGAAGAATGGAAAGACATACAAGCTAGAATTGAAGCTGATGAAGAGTTAGCACAGAGGTTACAAGCAAAAGAAAGAGAAAAATACTCTGAAACTGAAAAAGCAAGATTGCTTGCAAAACTTATCAACCAGAGAAAGAGATATTTTGCCCAACAAAGAGCTGAAGAAAGGAGGAACAAGCCACCCACATAGGCTCAATAGAGGACTTATATGTCTAATTATATCAAGCATATGTGAAGTTATACACTACAGCAGTTAAATAGACTTTCCTTTGATGAGATCAAGGACTTATTTGAAACTACAATGAGGAGAGCAAACACTTTTGTACCCATGGAGACTGAAATTAGAAGAGGAGTTCCAGAGTTAGTAGTAGATAGTTTACAAGCAGCAGTTACTGAATCTACAGAAGCTGTAGGTACTAAAAGATCTGTAGAAGAAGAACTTGGTTAACAAAGTTCTAAGAAGCAAAAGTCAGATGAGCTATCACAAGAAGAGCTACAGCAATTGATGATCATAGTTCCAGAAGAAGGGATGAATATTAAAGCCCTGCAAACCAAATATCCATTCATTGACTGGGTGGTTTACACTGAAGATTCAAGAATGTACTTGAAAATCATCCGTGTTGGTAATCATACAGAGGTATATCAGGTTTTTGAAGATATGCTAAATACTTTTGACGGGGATGATTTAGTCAAACTATAGAGTCCGGTTCAAGAATGGTTCAACTCAACAGAACCAACAGAAGATAAAGAAATAAAGATCTGGGTAGAGTTAAAGAGACTGTTTGAACCTGATGCTGATGATGAGTTATGAAAGTCTTAGAAACATATTCATGATATAACATGGAGACTGTATGATACATGTGGAATGCATTATGTATCTATAAAGGATGGAATGGATATCTACATGCTGGTTGAAAGGTAATATACTTTGTCAAGAGGTGTTCTTACACAGATGTTAGTTGCAAAACTCTTAGTGGAACAAGATAATGAAATGTCTAGAGAACTTCTTAGAAAGATATTCATGCAGATTGAAAGACCAGGAAGATAAAGTGTTTAGAAGAATCCTCTCATAGAACAAGGTTTAATTCAAGAAACTTGATGATTTGGAGGTAAATCATAAGTTTAGGGGAGGATTGTTGGGAATTACATGTGTTCATACTTAGTACTGCCAAGTTAAGAGTTAGTATTGCTCAAGTTACAACTGCTAGTATTAACTAGTTAGTACTGCTAGAGGAAAGTTAGTACTGCCAGTACTAACTTAATACCGCTGAAGGACTTAAGACTGCTGCATGAAGATTAAAGACTGTTAAAGAGATAAAGACGTGTCAAGAGATTTGTATTGACTTATTCAGAGTATATTCTATATAGTTAGAAAGATATGTATAAGTTTAACATTATAGAAGATTTGTAGTTATCTTGTAAAGGACTCCTTCGAGTATAAAAGGAGATCCTAGGTTATGGTTTTATATACACAATAGTCATAGACGTTTTGATACATAGCTTCAAGGTTGTAAACCCTAGTACTACACAGAGTACTCGTATTATTCATAATAATAATAATATTGGAGCTTTT